>JASAMX010030470.1:0-14254 GCA_030248175.1 Microlaimidae sp. YZB2_3 | reverse complement strand
AGAAAAGCAAGATGAAAGCATTAATTTTTAAAACGAAATTGTGAATATTAAATTTCTTGTTCGGAAATTAAGGTTTCTGTTAAAAAAAGTAAAATAATTTTAACGAAAAAATATTTCAAAATGAGTCGCAAATTTTTTTAGTGTATCTTTAGTGTATTTTAGTGCATATATATTTTCAGTGCTTTGTTGTTTTTTTTTTGTTTGTTTTTTTTAGAAAAATACACCGCAAGTTCATAAAATAAGATTCACAAACGGGTTTTTTAAAGAACTATTCTAAAACTGCAGTAAACTAAAAACATTTTCAGATTGTGTATCTATAAACATCAGTGGGTAAGAGATAGGAGTGAGAGTAGAGAACTAATTCCAGTTTTTTTTTTAATTTTTATGGTGAAATCTAAAAAAATTTTGGATAAGGTGTAATACAGTTATCTATTATTGTGGCTGTATTGCACATCCAAATAAACAAAAACACATTTTTACACTTTTAGCAAAAATAATTAATAAAACACATGTTTTTATGGCGACTTGTTTGATATATCTACCTCAGATCTGTGCATGGTCTGGAAATGTCCCCGCTTTATTGGAGGATATGTCCCACCCGTTTTATGGCACCTCCCGTTTAAAAATCAAAAATTATCTAAAAATTATGGCGCCTTTTTTGACCTATTATGAGGTTTAAAAATTCATCATCGCAAAATTTTTGCAGTTTTTATCCTATTTCAAAGCATTTTTAATCATTTTAGACCTATTTTTAACTTATTTTGTCTTTATTGTCTTTTTTTTCTTTTTTTTCTCTTTTTTCTCGTTTTTCTGCTTTTTTTTCTTTCTTCCCTGCTTGAGTCCCCACGTTTTATTGCCCCCTGTTTTAAAAATGTTGCCCCTGTGCCCCCCGTTTCGGAATCGCCCCCCCTTAGTTTTTCATTTTTAAAATTGATTTAAAAAAACTAATTTTTGAATCGAATTCAAAAAAATAATCTAATAAAATAAGTTTTAGCTGCACAATAACTTTATAATCATTTTGTTGCCGATATGTACTCTTTTAATATTATCAATAGAATACATAGAAAGATAGACAGATAGATAGATAGAAATATTTATTGCACACGTTACTACAAGTAACTACAAAGTACAATATTTAAAATATAAAGAAAAAAGCTATAATCAAAAATATATATCAATTAAAAACATTACACATAGAAAAATGTTTGTGAATTTTGATCCTATAAACTACTAAAACTTGCAAGGGCTTTGAAATAAAATTGGATAAATTTTTATGCAGGTTGAACCGTATTACAATAATTTTTAATAATTCTATGAATATTATTTAAATATATTATTGTCAAAGAAGCACCAACAAAAACTTATAAAATATATGTATTTATTTTATTAGCAAATCCAGTAAATGTATTAGAAAAAACAATTTCACAACGCAATGAGTTCCACAAATTAATTACTCGATTATTGAAAAAAATGTATGTTTATTTCGAGTCTTTTAGAGCTTTTTATTAATTAGTTTTAAACCGTTTCCTCTTGTGCGGGTATCTGCGTTGATATTAAAAAATTGAAATTAATTAATATTGACAAGGCCATTTATAAATTTGTAAGATAAATTTAAATCATTTTTTAACCGTTTCAAGTTTTTCCAAACCCAATTCTGCTAATCTCGTTTTATAATCAATGCTTGGAAATGAGCAAAGCAAAAATGAGCATCTTAAATATAGTCGCTTGGTAAAAACTTTTCGACCTCTTTCAATAGATTTGATATTTGTTTTTAAAAAAGATGACCATACATAAGATTCAAATTCCACTAATGGTTGAATGTAAGTCTTATAGGATTGTAATAAAATGCTCATGTCTCTTGTTCAGAAGGCTCTAAATAAAGTTGATATCCAGCTAAGAGCTTTAATCGCTATCTCTGAATAATAAGTAGAAAATTTTAGATCTTGTGTGATTTTTATACCTAAGTCTTTGACTGCTACTTCTTCAATTATTTCAATAAAATTTAACTTATACACAAAGTTATCAGTTTTAGGCCCCAGTGATAAAACACAGCATTTTTCCATAGTAACAGTTAGTTGCTATTTTGAGACCCAAGAACAGAAGTTGTCCAGTGTTTTTTGAAATTGAAAGCTTTGGTCTGGGTTACTGTAATCAAAATAAAACTTTGCGTCAGCGGCAAAAAGTTTTATTTTGGCTTCAGGTCCTAAACAGTCTGGAAGTTCATTTATATATATAAGGAACAAAAGCGGTCCCAAAGCACTACCTTTATATGTTTAAACTATATGTTCAAAACTTTTCCGACATTGTACATTAATTTTTATAGTTGAAACGGTAAATGTAAATCTATATCGTCAGGGTATATGTTAAGTCCTTTCCTGCTTAAGGTTTGAAAATCAGATTCAGTTGGGGCAACAATACAAACATGGTTTAGAATATCTGTAAAATAAAAACAAAGAAAGAATTTGGGCCATTATGAGTGGCTTATTGCCTCAAATTTTAAAAAAACTGGGAATGGGAATAATATAAACAAAAAAACGAAGAGAAGAAGGAGCAGAAGGAGGAGGAAACGAAAAATAAATTGGATGACTATTGAATTTCCAATCTATATTATCTAATAATGATCAAACCGTTGTCCCAAAATTTTTCGCTTTGTGGAGCTCTCACCACACGTACCATTAATGTTTTTAAGCAGTTCTAAAAACACAGAACAATAATTCGTTTTTATTTTGTTAATTCCTGACACTTTATAGAACTAGATTCGCCCTGAAAAAATAAACCAACTGAGGACAGCTATCCGGCTGTCTGTTGTTTGTTGAGACTGTAGACTTTTTGTTGTTGCAGGAAGGCTTTATTGGGCAGGTAGAAGATTTTTTTATATATTTTGCAAATTTATTTTTTTGCTCAATAAATCAATAACAAGGACCTAAATGAAAATGAATCTTAAGAAATTTTAGTTGTTTTTTCTTCGTTCCAATGAGCCCATATTAATTTGATCAACCAATTACGATTGAGTAATATCGATTTTAAAACATGAACGTTAAATTAATACTAAAAATAAAATAAAAAAGAGTAAGAATATGAACATGAATTTCAAAATTTACCCACGTTCTATAAGAATGTTTGGTGCGGCGCCAGGACTAATTTGCTCCTGCCCAGAAAAGGGGTTGTAAAAAGTGGGGTAGCAAATTGGCAGGAACGAGTTTTCTCAAATTCCTTTTAAGAATAAGCACTTTAGAGCATTTGAGCAAAAAAATTTTTGCTGGTATTGTGTGTTCTTTGAAAGTATTGTACATGTGACATATTTGTTAGCCACTAATAGTTTTTTAGAGTTTTTATTAGATGTGATCCTCTCTGAAACTAAACAAGAAAAAAGGTGAACATTTTATTAAAAAACAATAAAAATAAAATGTTGGTACATTTTTTTTAATTACGCACACAAGACCGCCGCTCAAGTAAAAATAATATAAAATGATGGGTATTTATAAAAAAAATTGTTGTAATTTTTTTGTTCATAGGTCCCATATAAATGGGATCCCATTTAAATAGGACCTATTTAAATGGGGTTGTAAATTATTTTTACACACCTGTCCATGGTTCAGTTCTGCATGACCCCTTCCTCGCCCCAAGCAACGCCTGAGGGTAAATTATTTTTTTCAATTATTTTTAAACTTACAAAATCTAGCAAACAGTAAATCTTTTGCATCAAACAACACAAATTCCAAAAACATTGTTTAAAATGCGTTTGCATATATATATATATATATATATATATATATATATATATATATATATATATATATATATATATATATATATATATAACTTTGAATCAAAGCCAAATGATGTGGTTTAATTGCTTTTTAAATTTTAAATCTTAAACTGGAAACCAAAAACAGCAAATCTTACACCAAATTTTAAATCGGCTTTGTGACTTAAAAGACCAGATACATGTTAGATATTTTGTAAATTATTTTTTATGAATGATAAAGGATATTTGATTTCTTTGTTTTAGCACCAACGACTACAACAACTAAAGCATTTGAAACGGCTTCCACAATAACAGTATCTACAACTTGCACAACATTCAAAACAACTTTAACATTCACTAGACATACAACATCTACAGCATCTGCAACATTTACAACAGCCACTACCACAGCATCTACAACATCCAGAACATCTACAACATATACAACATCCATAACATCCACAACATCCAGAACATCTCAAACATTAACAATATCTACAATACCAACAATATCTACAGTATCAACGACATCTATAACGTCAAAAACATCTACATCATTCAAAACATTTACAACAGCTACAACATCTGCAACACCCACAACATTTACAACATTCACAAAATCTACAACATCTACAGCCTCAACAACATCTACAACATCTACAACATCAACAACCTCTGCAATATCAAAAACATTTACAATATACATAACAACTATAATATCCACTACAATTACCACATTAAAAACATCTATAATATCTTTAACATCCTTAGCATCGACAGCATCTTCAACATCCACTACATTCCCAGCATCCTCAACAACTACAACATTCCCAATATTCAAAACATCAACAGAATCTACAACATTTACAATCAACCATCCTAAAAACATCAATCTTTCCTGCTCGACGCATCTCACTCCCTCTTCCGCATCCTCACACTACAACATTCCCAATATTCAAAACATCAACAAAATCTACAACAACTACAACATCCACAAAATTTACAACATCCAACACATCAACAACATCTACAAAATCCACAACATTTACAATATCTACAACATTTACATTTACAACATCCATATCATCTTTAACAGCCATGTCACCTAGAACATCATCATTACCAGGAAAAGCCTCGTCAACAGCAAACTTTCTCAAAATTTTGCCATCATCAATATTTGCAAGTAATAAGCAACAAGTTGTAAATTATCAATTTTTACTGGAGTTAGTCTAAACTCGTGAGGATTTTAAGCACCCTCAAAATGTCATGTAGTATTTGTGATCACGTCATATATGCTTTGCTCTATAGGAATGGTTGTGGGAGGAGCTGTTTTAGCCAATTAGCGCTTGGGAAATATTGATCTCCAATGAATGAAAGATCTCCATTCTTTCCTGAGCGCTGATTGGCTAAAAGTAATTATATAACGTAGTAAATTTGTAAAGATTTTTATCACTGAACAACTTTCGTTTAAATGAGAGGTTTTGACCATTGTAAAATTTATCACAGAAAAGGTTATAGTTTAAGTGTTAGTATTTGCATGTACTGGAGGCAAATTAAAAAGTCAAAAATTAAAACATGTGCGTTAGACAAACAAATCATTAGATAATCACATTGGATAATCATAATTATGTTTTCAACGACGAAAATTCAAATGTACACAAAGGTCTCCAAGAGGATTTTGCATGGAAAAAGAGCCATATAAAAGCGGACTCAAAAAATACTTAAAAATTTCTTACAAGATACAATTTTTGAACACAAAACATAAAATGGTAATTATAATACATCGTAATATAATTACCCATAGAACAAACTAAATAATAAATAAAGAAATTATTAATAAGAAGTATATATCCATCCAAATTTACTCCCTCATTGCACCGCTCCAAAATATTTTTTAATTTAAAATTAAACCTGTTTTCTTAATTTTTAACAGAAAAATGTAGGAGTTAAGTTGAGAGCAGACGTGTACGTTTTATTAATGAATTTATAAATTATTAGCCAGTTTTCTCCATGTTGTATTCAATTTTTGCTTGATAATTGCCCTTTCATATTTTTTTTGTTTAAAAATTATTTTGTAAGAAATTTTAGGGTATTTTTAATGTGCGATTTTATTCGCTTCTTTATTACTAATATTATTTTCTCTTCAGGAGCTTTCTGTACATTTGAATTTCCGTCGTAATTATTCATTGTATCGCTCAAGAAGCATTTTTAAAAATTTAAATTAAACGTTTTTTTTTATTTTTAACGGTGAAATGTAGGATTTTAATTGGGAGAAAACGTATACCTTTGATTAATTGTTTCATAAATTATTATAAAGTTTACTCCATGTTGTATTCAATTTTTGTATTATAATTACCTTTATTGTATTATATTATACTTTCATATTTTTTTGATCAAAAATTGTTTTTCGTAAGAATTTTTTGGGTATTTTTTGATGTTCGGTTTTATTAGTCTCTTTTTTACTAATATCATTTACAAAAAATCTTTTTGAGTGAGACCTTTCTGTACATTTGGATTTTCGAGGTAATTCTTTATAGTAACAATACACTAGTTGCTGACTGTAGTTTCTTTTTTTATACCAAGTTCATTTTTAAAAGTTTATTAATATTTGTGTTTAACAATATAAAATAATTGCTGCAGAACTTAACCTATGTCACCAGACCTTAAAATACACTGAGAAATTATGGTTATTTTAAGTTCATTTTTAAAAGTTTATTAATATTTATGTTTAACAATATAAAAAGATTGCTGCAGAACTTAATCTCATTGCTACAGATGGTAAACTCAACTCGTAAATTTATTTACAAAAACTATGTCACCAGACCTTACATTGAGAAATTATGGAGAGTCCCACCATTACATATTGATGTTTCAACAGTAAAAGGAATTTAATTTGAAATAGTCATAAGTTTAATTGATAGATTAATGAATTAGATATGATTCAAGGCTAGTTTATATTTTACTTATATAGTTAATTTATTTTTAGATGAAATTCAAGCCTGTATGACCTACTATATAAGCAACACAAAGAAAAATTATCATTACAACCACACAGATTGCGAAACTAGAGCAAACAATTTTGATACTAGCACTGTGAATATTTTATTAGACTTGATGAAACAAAAGGTAAACTCTAATTTGAATTATAATGCTTACAAATTCTAAGAAATAGTTTTATATTTTAATTTTCAAAATATTTCAATTATAATCTAAAAAATTTAAACATAAATATAATATATGTTACTGAATAACATAAATAGTGAACAATTCATAGCTTAAACATTAGCTAACTGTTCTCTCTTGCTTGGGCCTTAACTACACTGTAATACGCGAATTATAATTTAATAAGAATGTTGTAAACATACAGGCGTTGCTTATGCGTAGTTTAGTAGATGGTTGATTCAGAATAAAGTTGTGTGTTGTTTTACTTCCAGTCGCATACATTACATTTTGGCGCAGCGATAAATTAAATTCTTGTGAATTGTTTCGACATCTGTGGCTTATTGTATTAGCAGTGACGTTATTATGGCTACTCAGGCCCGCGTCGTTGCTTATTACGGGCATCCCGGTGATTTTAATCCAGAAGAAGAAAGTTGGCCACGGTTTTGGAGCGTTTTGAACTGTTTTTGAAGATAAACTTTCTTACAGATGAAACTGCAAAAAGGAACTTATTTCTTAGTCTCCTTACACCAAAGACCTACAGACTTTTGGCGGATATGAAGCCTCTTACTTCACTTAAAACACTGTCGTTTTCTGAACTTACTGGTGTCCTTAAATTGCACTTCCAGCCTAAAAGTTTATTGATAACTGAACGTTTTAACTTCAACCGCAGAGGACAGCATGTTGTTGAATCCATTCCGGATTATGTAGTTGATCTCCGACGGCTGGCTGGTCGCTGTGAGTTTGACATTTTCCTGGACAATGCGCTACGCGACCGGTTTGTCGCTGGCATTCTGTCAGATGATATTTGCAGACGTCTTCTGACAGAGGACCGCACTTTAACTTTTGCTGCAGCAGTTGACATTGCTCTCAGTATGAAAGCTGCTTCGCAGCAGGCTAAGAACATTGGTTCAGCACAGCAAGGTGACTTTTCTGGTACTGACATTAAAACTGTGTGAGGTAAATCTGCTTCTGCCTCGCCTTCTTCAGCCAGAGGGACCTGCTATTGATGTGGTTCATCAAACCATCAGGCTGAGACTTGTTTTGCTAAGACTTTAGAGTGCAACAATTGTGGCAAACTGGGCCATTTAGCTCGAGTTTGCATGTCCCAAAAACAAGGCCACAAGAAGGACTTTCGCAAACAGCCCTTTTCTCCAACGAATGGAGGAAAATACTGGTTCTGTGTCTAATTCAACAGACAACAATGCGTCTGGAGGAGTTTCAACCATCAGAAGTTGTTCACGTCCAATTTACGTCACATTGGAATTAAATGGAAAGAACATTCCGTTTTTACTTGACATTGGGTCTTGCAATACTATTATTTCAAATAACACCTGGTGCACGATTGGCAGATCAAAGATGAAGAACTCTCCGACAGTTCTGCAAAGCTACACTGGTCATAAGCTTCCAGTAAAAGGTTGCTCAGATGTGCAAGTGACAATTAGTGACAACATGCAAAAACTGACTGCTGTTGTTTTGCACACCAGCAATGGAAATAACCTGCTTGGTCAAGATTGGTTGAACCACATTCATCTTGACTAGAATTCTGTTATGAACACTAACAGCATTTCTGCAGCAAATTTTGTCAATAAACTGGCAGCAGACAAAAAGAAGAAGCTGGACCTGCTTCTTCAACAGTATTCAGATGTATTTGGAAGTGAACTTGGTTGCTACAAGGACTTTTACGCCCAGATTCATCTCAAATCTGATGCTGTTCCCAAGTTTCACAAGGCACGACCCTTGCCATTTGCACTAAAGAAACCTGTCAGCAAGGACCTTGATCGCTTGGAAAAGCGTGGAGTGATTGAAAAAGTTTCAATTTATGATTGGGCTGCACCAATTGTCCCCGCACAAAAACCAACAGGAGCTGTTTGTACCTGTGGTGATTTTAAAGTTACTGTGAATCCACAGATTCATGTTGATCAGTATCCAATTCCTTTACCAGCTGAACTGTATAATTCACTAGCTGGTGTTGAAAAGTTTTCAAAGATTGACTTTGCTGAAGCCTATCTTCAGATTCAGCTCCATCCTGATGCCCAGAAATTGTTGGTAATTAATACACATCAAGGTCTTTACAAGTTTCTACGCTTGCCTTTTGGAGTTGCTTCTGCTCCAGCAATTTTTCAGAAAGTGATGGATCACCTAAAGGAAGGATTACCAACTTCGTTTAGTGTTAGTTTTTTGAAAATGAATGATAATACTTACCTTATACTTGCTTTTTATTTTTATTGATAAGATTTACTTGTGTATTAACTAAAATGCGAATAGTTTTAATTTTAAAGAAAAAATACAAGGTAGCACGGAACAGTTGTGTTTTTAAGAAAAATGATTTTACTACGAGGGTCCTATCTATTTAGGGTCATACCATAATTTTCAGCAAAAAAAAAGCTTTTCATACCTTTTCAGTTGAAACAAAAAATAAATTGGAATGCTAAGCTACTTAATTGTTATGGTGTACCAAATGCAAGTATAAATTCCAAAAAACAATAACAAAAAAACGACTATTTTTTTGGTGGGCTATTTATGTTAAAATAAACGAAAAATAAAACAAAAAATAAGATTGACAATTTTTGAAAAGAAAAAAAATACAAAAAGTCCATCTGTCCGCAGGTTTCGAACTCGTCCCTTGCTCAGTGGTAGGCCAAATGACTACCGCTGAGCCATTGCAGCTACAATGACAGTCGCATAAAACAGTCTTATAAATAATCTTTTTTTTAAATCGATAAGTGTGCTAATTAGGGCGCGCCTTAATAAGAGCGCGCCTTAATAAGAGTGCGCTCTTATTAGGGCGTGTCCTAATAAGAGCGCTTACACGCCCTAATAAGGGCCCTCCTTTCAGAAACAGGGTCCTAATTAGCACATCCGAGTGTCCTAATAAGAGCGCGCTCTTATTAAGGCGCGCCCCAATAAGACAGTCAATGTGTCTGAGAAATATATGAAGTCACATATTTTTCCTTTATTATTATGTTATATATTTTTGGTGATGGTGTTGGAATGTCTAGAAAGAATGTGTTAAATAAAGTGAGTGAGAGACAGGAACCTCATGGGACTCTTGTTTTTATGATTTTTTGTTTGGATTTGTGGTTTTCTGTGTGGTTTATGCTTTGTGGTCTTTTATGTAATTGTTTATAATTGTCTTTTATGTAATTGTTTATAATTGTTGTAATTTCTGTTGGTACTTGTGTTTGTGGGAGTCTGTCTTTTAGCGTATTCACAGTGTATTGGTGTATTCACAGTTTTAAAGGCATTGAACATGTCTAATGCTACGACAATTGTGCGGTGTGGTGGTTTTTTGTTGAAACCTGCTGCTAAGTTAGTGTAAAAGTTTTGTTGTATATGGAACGTTGTGTTGTGTTTTGTGTTGTGTGTTTTATGTTGCTTGTGATGCAATGGGAGTACGATTTTTTCAAGTTTTTTTGATTGTAGATATGAGTTAGATAGGCCAGAATTATTGACTATTGTTGATGTTTTTCTTGTGTTTGGGTATTAATATGTAGTTGGAAAGTTTTAAATTTGTGGTATTTTGTTTGTGTTTATAATGTTTCTGTTGTGTTTTGTGAGATATTGTAATGTCTTTTGACATAGATCTTTGACGTGTTGTATGTTGATGTGTTTTAAGGCCAGTTGAGTCGTGACCTTGAAATGAGGATTAGTTTTGACGTCCCCTGCCACAGTAGTTGAAGCTCCAGCCAGAACGCGGGTTTTAGGTTGAAATTTGGCAAAAAAACACTGTTTGGTAGCCGATTTTTGTTTAATTAAAAATTTGAGAGTGATACTTTCTGAATAATTTGCTTCTTTCTGCTTTAAATTTTGAAATTCAACTCTTTTTTCAACTTTAAAATTCATGTTCAGCTTCATTTGCATTATTTTACTAACACTTATAATTAACCCGTTCCCGTAATTGCCTTTTCCTTGGTTACATCTGTGAAACGTTCGTGGGACCTATGTGATACTTCCGTCATATCTAATTTTTTTGTGGGAGTAGTGCCCAGTGAGCCTGCAAATTAAAATGGTTAAAGCATTACAGTGGCAATATGCAAATTTTTGTCACAGATACAGTTTATTAGGTAGGATATTTCCAGCTGCAAAAATTAGCATATTGCTACCATACAGCTTTAACCATTTCAATTTCCTGCTCACTGGGCACTATTCGCGCACAAAAAATTATGTATGATGGAAGTAAAACCTAGGTCATGCCAAGAGCTTACCACGTAAGATTTATGTAGGACATTTGTCATATAAAAATACCACAAATTTAAAACTTTCCAACTACATATTAATACCCAAACACAAGAAAAACATCAACAATAGTCAATAATTCTGGCCTATCTAACTCATATCTACAATAAAAAAAACTTGAAAAAAATCGTACTCCCATTGCATCACAAGCAACATAAAACACACAACACAAAACACAACACAACGTTCCATATACAACAAAACTTTTACACTAACTTAGCAGCAGGTTTCAACAAAAAACCACCACACCGCACAATTGTCGTAGCATTAGACATGTTCAATGCCTTTAAAACTGTGAATACACCAATACACTGTGAATACGCTAAAAGACAGACTCCCACAAACACAAGTACCAACAGAAATTACAACAATTATAAACAATTACATAAAAGACAATTATAAACAATTACATAAAAGACCACAAAGCATAAACCACACAGAAAACCACAAATCCAAACAAAAAATCATAAAAACAAGAGTCCCATGAGGTTTCTGTTCTTCACTCACTTTATTTAACACATTCTTTCTAGACATTCCAACACCATCACCAAAAATATATAACATAATAATAAAGGAAAAATATGTGACTTCATATATTTCTCAGACACATTGACTGTCTTATTGGGGCGCGCGTTAATAAGAGCGCGCTCTTATTAGGACACTCGGATGTGCTAATTAGGACCCTGTTTCTGAAAGGAGGGCCCTTATTAGGGCGTGTAACACTCCTTAGGACACGCCCTAAGAGCGCACTCTTATTAAGGCGCGCTCTTATTAAGGCGCGCACCCAATTAGCACACTTATCGAATTTAAAAAAAAAGATTATTTATAAGACTGTTTTATGCGAATCTCATTGTAGCTGCAATGGCTCAGCGGTAAGCTCATTTGCGCCTACCACTGAGCAAGGGGACGATTTCGGAACCTGCGGACGGTTGGACTTTTTGTATTTTTTTTCTTTTCAAAAATTGTCAAATCTTATTTTTTGTTTTATTTTTCGTTTATTTTAACATAAATGACCCCACCGCAAAAAATAGTCGTTTTTTTGTTATTGTTTTTTGGAATTTTATACTTGCATTTCGATACTACCATAACAATTAAGTAGCTTAGCATTCCAATTTATTTTTTGTTTCCAACTGAAAAAGGTATGAAAAGCTTTTTTTTTGCTGAAAATTATGGTATGACCCTAAATAGATAGGGACCCTCGTAGTAAAATCATTTTTCTTAAAAACACAAATATTTCCGTGCTACCTTGTATTTTTTCTTTAAAATTAAAACTATTCGCATTTTAGTTAATACACAGAGTAAATCTTATCAATAAAAATAAAAAGCAAGTATTAGGTAATTAGTTATTATTCATTATCAAAAAACTAGAGCACTAAACTAGAAAAGTTGTCGAATTAATACCCCTTCCTTTTGGTGAATCCCCCCCCCCCCCCCCACTTTTCTGAAAAAGTGCAGGAGCAGGAGCAACTCCAAAAGGCAAGTTTCAGAAACTTGTAAAGACCTTTGATGTGTATTAATTACCAACAATTTCTGGGCATCAGGGATGGAGCTGAATCTGAAGAGTAGGCTTCCAGCAAAGTCAAATTGCTTTTGAAAACTTTTTCAGACACCAGCTAGTGGGATTAATTACAGTTTCAGTACTGTTAAAGGAAAAGGATACTGATCAACATGAATCTGTCGGATTCAGCAGTAAGCTTTAGGAAATCACCACAGGTACAAACAGCTCCTGTTGGTTTTTGTGCGGGGACAATCGTGGTGCAGCCCAATCAAAAATTGAAACTTTTGGCAATCAACTGACGCTTTTCCAAGCGATCAACCGCCCTTGCTGACAGGTTTCTTTAGTGCAAATGGCAAGGGTCGTGCCTTGTGAAACTGGGGGGAACAGTATCAGATTTGAGATGAATCTGGGCGTAAAAGTCCCTTCTAGCAACCGAGTTCACTTCCAAATACATCCTGAATACCTGTTGCAAGGAGCAAAGTTCAGCTCCTCCTTTTCTGCTGCCTGTGACTTTGAAATTTGCTGCAGGAGAGTGTGTTAGTGTTCCAAGTAACAGAAATTCTGAGTCAAGATGAATTGCTTGTAATTTGTACCCAAGCAGGTTATTTTCATTGCTGGTGTGCAAACGACAGCAGTCAGGTTTTTATGTTGTCACCTAATTGTGCCACTTTTGCACATTCTGAGAAATGGCCTTTTACTGGAAGCTTATGACCTCAGTGTAGCTTTGTAGTAGGTGTCGGAGATTTCTTCATCTTCTATTCTGCCGATTTCGTGGCACCAGGTGTCATTTTGAAATAATAGTATTGCAAGACCTAATGTTTAGTAAAACCGGGAATGTTCTTTCCATTTATTCCAATGTGAATGTAAATTTGCAACGTGAACAACTTCTGGATGGTTTGAAACTCCTCCAGAACGCAATTGTTGTTGTTGAATTAATACAGTAGAAATGAGATTTTCCTCCATTCTCGTTGGAGAAAGGCTGTTTGAGAGTTCCCTTCTGTGGCCTTGTTTTTTTGGGACATGCAAACTCGAGCTAAACGGCCCCAGTTTGCCAGCAATCGTGTACAGTTCTGAACAAGTCTTCAGCAAAACAAGTTCTCAGCCTGATGGTTTCGATGCAGCGCATCAAATACGCAGGCCCCACCTCTGGGCGGGAGGCGAGGCGGGAAGCAGATTTACCTCAGAACGGCTTAATGATCAGTACCAGACGACTCCGCCGCCTTACTGTGCTGAACCAATGTTCTTAGCCTGCTAAGAGAAGCAGCTTTCATACTGAGAGCAATGTCAAACTGCTGCAGCAAAAGTTAAAGTGCGGGTCCTCTGCTCAGAAGACGTCTGCAAATATCATCTGACAGAATGCCAGCGAGCAACCCCGGTCGCGTAGCGAGATGTCGCCAGGAAAATGTTAAACTCACCACCGACGCACCCAGCCGTCGGAGATCAACTACATAATCCGGGATGGATCCAACAACATGCTGTCCTCTGCGGTTGAAGTTAAAACGTTCAGTTATCAATAAACTTTTAGGCTGGAAGTGCAATTTAAGGACACCAGTAAGTTCAGAAAACGGACAGTGTTTTAAGTGAAGTAAGAGGCTAGATCATATCCGCCA
>JASAMX010030469.1:0-13557 GCA_030248175.1 Microlaimidae sp. YZB2_3 | reverse complement strand
AAAATTAATAAAAATAACTACTTTTTCTGTGCGTTCTCCATTGGTTGAACCTGGAAGAAAAAAACCAGCCAAGGCAATTAAAGAGATAATACCAATTGGAATAATCAGATTGATGACATAATAGAGCGGTTTTCGTTTGATTTGAAATGTGTATACCAATTGCGGAAACCCTCCACAGCAGTCGTAATTCATGAACGTCCTTTGACCTAAAGCAAATCATAGTTTTTTTTATTTATAATCATTATTTATATGTTTTTACCATAATCAAGCTGTGTAACAAAAACTAATTTTTTAACCAGAAACTGTGTTTTGTAGTGAAAAATGAACAATATTTTTTTAAACTTAATTTGATAATATTTTGTTGAATATATTTTTATAAACAAAAAAATTTTTAGCAAAAATACAACACAAATCCTATTTTTTCATTTTAAAAATAAGCTTTTTGTAAAGCTTTAGTTTGACATTTAACTATTTTTTCCTTCTCATGTTTAACTTACATGATAAGATTAGAGCAAAAAATATTGGAAATGTTGCAACAATTGGACTTTATTAGACTTTGATTCATAAAGTAGGCAGTTTTAATTTGGCAGTATTGAATTTATTATATTTTCTAAATCAGGCTTTGAATTTTAATTTGAATTTTACTGATAGATTGTTGCAGTTAATGTTTCGTAATTTATTTTACAGTTTAAAAAGCTACTGACAAGAAGCGGCAATTTAAAGTCCTCGACATGCCTAATTTCTGTTTTAGTACCACGTGAATTTTTTCAGTTGCAATAAAAATTATGCATTTTAAAATATTCATTAAGTTCGTGCGACAAACAGCACTATCACAAATTTATGTTCACGGTGAAAATTTTATAAATACTGTTATTCATAAGGCTAGTTCATACTTATGTAAAAAAGTCCTTTGGACAAAGTCCAAACGACAAACACAGCGTATAAACATATGTAAAAACGTCCTTTGGACTTTGTCCAAAGGACGTTTATACATAAGTATGAACCAGCCCTTACTGTAAGTATAATAAAAATATATAATTGTCTATTAAAATCGCCTATTTGCTTGCGGATTAAAAACCTGTCCTGTTCGGCTGTTTTTTTCTCAGCAATTCGTTTTTGCGTGTATGATGCAAGAGTGTAGCAGAAGTCATTGCGAGTGAAATCCAATATTAACCAAGGAAAAATGACTGTTTAAAAAAGTAATAGTCAGTTATAATTGAGTGAGCAAAAAGCCGCGTGCAAAAAACTTGCATGACCGAAATTTTTGTCTTAGGAAAAATTGATGTACACGCTAAAGTTTTCTTTGATTATTTATTTTTAGTTGATTTTACCTTCTAAACGACGAACGTCCCATTCTTCGTGCTCGCTGAAATGTTCTAAACCACCGTATTCTGCCACTTGTACCTCATAGTCCACATCAGCAACCGTGTAGGACCATGAAGCGAAAGTCATATTGCAGATCTGACGGTCAAAGGGAAAATGTATTGCTCGCATAGGGCAGGTAAACTTCAAAATAGCTGGATAAATATACTAAAATAAACATTTATTATTAAAGAAAAACCACTGAGGCGTTTGAATATACTTTGAAATGGAATTCACGATACCTTTTTCGAAATTCCGCGTATTAAATTTTGTCGGGAAACCTTATAAACAGTCTTATCATTTGTGTGCCGATTCCTGTACTTTTCTAGTTTTAAAAATGCGTATTTTGCAGGCCGGGGCTATGCCATAAAAAGAATTCAAATCTCTCGACTAAAGGTAAACCCAACGTGGCTGCAACAGTTGTTCGTTGGACTGAAAAATGCCCCCATTAAATAACCACTCAAATCACACGAATCTGACGTCACTGGTATCAGCCAATCAGAATTCAGAAAATAAAAGATTTGGAAGTAGAAATCAACTTCAGATGGTAGTTTAGGAATAATTCTTATTTTGTGAAATAAAAATAAGAAAATAGTTGTTTAATGAAGACGTGAACACACTGTTGCAGCTACGTTTGGTTTGCCTATAGTACATAGGGACATGAGAGGATCAATTAAGAGTGTGCAGTTCTGACGGTTTTTTTTTAATTTTCATTACTATCTTTTCACAACATACAAAAATTAGTCGCAAATTAAGTTATTTGTTAAACAATTGTTAAAATAAGGTTTTTAATTGTTTTTAATATTAACCCATTTTGCTGAAAATTTTAAATTGGTTTGCTGTGAATAAGCAATTTAATACTGCGAATCATCAAGATCAGCTAGGTATTTTTTGCCTATAGTTTGAAAAATGTTGTTGAGAAAAACAAAAAAATAAAGACACGAAAATATGTCCAGTTGCTTTTAAATAATTTTTTACTATTTGCCTATTAACTTTCTCTACAAACAATTATTAGAAACCATTTATGATTTTTGAACCCGAAAAGGGCATATAAAACGCGAATAGGAGAGCGCGCCAATGCAGTTCACTGTTAAAAACTCCACGTTTTAGTTAATAAATAAAACCTAAATTTTTAAATGTATCTATAAATTTTATTAAGCTAAAGTTTTTATATGTTCGTTTTTTTAAAAACACTTATTTAGTAAAATTTTGGCGCTGATCATTAGAGAGTTGGGAGAAAAATTTTCAATATTTTTTTTTTATTTCACCAAAAGTTAAAAACAAATTTTTGCAGAAATCCTTCTATCTATTAAGCCGGTGGCAATAACAATTTTTCAGCCTGGTGATAGGCACTTTGTGTACCGAAGAACAAAATTTTAATTAGATTATACATCTTTAAGTTGCCGTAGTAGCCAATTCAAGTGGACCCCTCTTAACAAAATAAATATTTTTAAGATAAAAAAATATGGATTTAAGGCTCAAGAGTCTAAATTTTTGTTGAAAAAAAATCATTTTTTAAATTTTCCATAATTTAACAGTAATTAAAAAAAAATTTCTTAATTTTTTTAGTTCACCTGGTAACCGAAATCAAATTAGTCCAACGTTAAGTATTAGCATATTCAAGTCCGGGTTTAAAATACTAATAAAAATTACTTTAGACAAGTCTCTATTATTTCAAAATGAAAATTACATTATTATACCATGATACCCTTTATAGAAGGATCTTTTTAATTAAAAAAATAGCTATAAAAAATTAAATTAAAGATTATACAGTAAAAGAACTTTGATCTATTTTATTTCAATTATGGTAACTGACTTAAATTTTTCCAGCCTTAATTTTGGCCACCGGCTGTTATTTTTGCTATGCACGTTGTTATGAAACGAACTGTATGGCTGGATATATGACATGACGATATATCTAGCCGTGCGTAATTTATTTCATAATTTTACGCATTTCAAAAATAATAACCGATGGCCGAAATTTAGGTCTGACCAGTTGGTCAGACCTAATTAAGTTAAGTTAAGTTAGTTAAGTCAGTTACTTTAGTTTTTATGTTTCTAAAATAGAATACAATTATTATAAAAAACGATTTTAAAATTTTTAAAAAAATTCCAAAAAATACCTTGACAAACGAAGCATTTTTTGTATCATCTGGTTCAATAACGACGTTGACCGAGTCCGGACGTAAATCTTCGTCATTCATTGTTAAACTAAGATTTTAAAATTATTGGTTATAAATATTGAATTTTTGTCAGTTAAACTGTTTTAAACTGCTATACTTTAATGCAAACATTGTTTTGTAGCTTGTTGTTTAAAATTATGTATACGTATGTGTTCATAATCCCTCCTTATTAAACCAAAAGTGAGTTTTTGTAAACCAAATGTTCAATACGTTTGGAACCTAAAGCAAAAGTTTGCTTTAATTCCATTTGTTCACTTTTGCTTTATCAAGATGAGTTTTGCAACCCATTTTGAAAATTTGGCTAGTGTTGTGATAGTTAACGAGAAATGGAAGTAGGTGTTTAAGTAAGTAGTTAACTACTCTTAAAATGTAAAATAGGTAGTTAAGTAGTTAACAACACAACAGTTGCAAACGCATTTTTTTTTGACCTGAATTTCACTTAGGTCAGATTTAAGGATTATTATTAAAAATATTTAAAAAAATAACTTTTCCTCCAGATCAAATGCATAACTTTACCTGTTATATAATCTTGTGTCCGGCTTCCAAACATTTTCGCTGTTGATTATAAGTTTCGAAAAAACATCTTTATCCGAAATATTCCAGACTAAAAGCTCATCGAGCCATTTCTAAATACGCAAGATTTCAGTTATATGTAACAATTAAAGGAAGAAGCAGCCTATATATCAAGATCATCAAATCCGAATATTGTAATCCATTTTTTTGCTGTAATAAAAATCTAAATAATTTTTTAATTAAATAAAATTAAAAAATGGCATAATAAAATTTTGGTCGTTTTTTGTTTCTTTTCTAAAAATTTCTTATTAGTAATGTGTCCTGAAGCTCCGAGCTCCAGAGCTTCGGAGCGGAGCTCCGGTTTTAGGAGCTCAGGAGCAACTCTCGGAGCTCCGCCCTATTTTGTATTAATTTTGTAAATAATTTCAAAGTGATGCCATATATTATTTTATCAAAAATTTTTTGCAAACTAATTTTTCCAAAAGTTATTTAATACTTTAGAAATAGTTATAAAAATGCAGATAGAGTAACTTTAAGGGCCGGTTCACACCGGAGTGGCAGCTGATAGGTGACGCACAGCGCACACAGTTTACACCGCAGCAACGATCAGAGTGTAATGATGTAAACGCGCGCGTTCACTATCAGCTATCAGCTGCCACTCCGGTGTGAACCGGCCTTACATGTATTTCAAGCTTAAATAAGCTTAAAATCACTCATTTCTTGGGCGGAGCTCCAGAGCTCCGGAGCTTCCTCCGCTTCGAATGGCCGGAGCCCCGGAGCATGATTTTGGAGGGTAGGAACATCACTAATTCTTACGTAAAATTACAAATAAGAATATTTAAGGATTTTACAAGCACGTTAGTGTGCTGTTAAATCTAAATTGTACTAACAAACAAACCAAAATAACCGAGCGATATGCCTCTACGATGTCCTCAATCTTAATCGATAAAGATATTATTAAAACATTGGGGGTTTTTGAAAGGCTGTTTATTTCGGCTTAAAAACCGAGTTGTGTGAGTTTTGTTGGATTTTGTGAATTAACACCTTATTTATTAACGGGCTTAAAATTATTAAGATAAATGATATTAATTATCCAGTTGAGAAGTTAAGTATTAAAACAAGCAACTCAATATTAACAATTATTTGCGCATGTCTTATTTGGCCAAACTACATATTTGAGAAAAAATTATTAATTTTTTATATAAAATTTACATATTTTTTCTGTGCGGGAGCCAAACCTATATTAAAATATAACCAATATTTTAGTATATGTAATTTTGATGTTTGCCAGAGGTTCGAGCTTCTCAAAAAGAAAACTTCGGTTTATGTAACTGTGAAGCAGAACATTTTTTTTTTAAAGCTCCAAAGCATTTTTTAAGAATTTTCTGCTCATTTTGTTATAAAATTTCACTAAAAAGTAATGTGATGTTGATAGATGGTTGTTAGCCATTTAAAAACTTACTCTTGCGATTTATTTTACCAGAAGACCAGAGCATTTATATTTGGGAGTTTTAGCATTTGTCGGGAGCATTAGTTCCGGAGTTTCGGCTATCACTGACGACAGCTGTAGACAGACCAACTCGATCTAGGCATATACCAAGCATACCTATACTAACACCCAGCATCTAGCGTTTATTCTTTTCGGTCATATCTTTAAAATGTGCCATATCTTTTTCCAGTGATATTTATCACCTTGCAATCGGCACTCCATTGTGAAACGGGCTTCAAAGTAATTCAAAACCCGTTAATTTTATTGGTTTAAGTAAAAATAAAAGTAATTTTACAATACTTTTAACCTCTCTGCGATACTTACAATTTACATACACTTCAATAGAAAAACTAATCATTTTAAAATGACTAAAAAAATAATTTAGAAGTACCTCAGTTATCCAAACGTGTATAGTGGCATACTGTTCTCGTTCATTCTAAATATAAAGAATATAAATTCTCGTTCATTCTAAATATAAAGTTTATAATTATAATTTATAATTATAATTATAATTTATATAAAGAATTCTGACAGAAATTTAAATGTACCGAAAGGTCTCGAAAATGATTTTGCACGTTAATATTTGTAAAATTTTGAAACAAAAAACATATAAGAGGTTCAATTATAATTCAAAAATTTAATGCATTATAGAATAAACTGAATAATAATTCATGAATTTATTAATAAAACCTACATCTCCCATAAAAATTTATGTACCTGCGTCTTTTTCCAACGTGCGTCTTTTTCTTTTTAGATTTAAATAATCTAAAAACTTTAATTTTAAGTTTAAAAAATATAACGATAATATGAAGGAGTCAGATTGGAAGGAGATATTTAAATGAATTTATAAATTATTACTAGCCTTGAAAAATGCTCTAAGAATAGAGCAAGAAAAAGGGGCGATTTTTCCCCGGGCGTATGTTTAGACAGAAAAGATGTAGACTAGTCTGAGATGGACATTATGTGGACTATAGGAAATTTGCATTTGGTTTGGCCAGCTGCTCACTAAATAAAAATTTCTACGATATGATAATGATTTGTTTATACATTGATCTAGTCACACAGCACTGTTGCATTTTTTTTAGTTTGATGAAATGTCAATTGAAAAAATTATACTCACTACAATCTTTGACAAGCGCGAAATCGCCACTTTTTCAATTAGAAGGTTATATTTGTATGTGTAAGAACCAACTATAAATTTGAAAAAGTGGCGATTTCGCGCTTGTCAAAGATTGCTGTGAGTATGATTTTTTTCAATTGACATTTCATCAAACTAAAAAAAATGCAACAGTGCTGTGTGACTAGATCAATGTATAAACAAATCATTATCATATCGTAGAAATTTTTATTTAGTGAGCAGCTGGCCAAACCAAATGCAAATTTCCTATAGTCCACATAATGTCCATCTCAGAGCTAGTCTACATCTTTCTGTCTAAACGTATGCCCCGGGAAAAATCGCCCCTTTTTCCTTCTCTATTCTTAGAGCATTTTTCAAGGCTAGTCTACCACTTTTTTTGAATTAAATTAAAAAATAGCCTAATAAACTATAGTTTTAGCTGCGCAATGACATATGTTTATAATCATTCTGTTGCCGAGATAAAATAAAAAATAATAAGAAGAAGATGAATTTAAATTACAAAATTAACCCACGTTGTTTAATTATAGTTAGTGCGGTGCAGTTGCGCTCCAGACAAAGTTTACCTACGTTCCTTAAATATAGTTGGCGCGATGCCGTGCGCCAATGATTGCAATTATAATTTTTAAAGTAAAAATAATAATAATAATAATAAGATGATGAACATGAATAACAAAATTTACTCACGTTCTCTAAGTATAGTTGGCGCGGTGCCGTGGGTTAAATTGCAGTTGGCACCCCGCATCACCGATGATTACCGGCGCGTGGCGCTCCCGTGCCGCCGACGCTTATTATTATTTTTTAATAAATAAAACTTTGAATTAATTTTGTCATCAGTAATGCAAGAATTAAAAAAGTACTCTGTTGTTTTTTTGCCGTTTTCTGCGCGGTTGAAGCAGATGGCGCTGGAAACTGGTGCCGTTTCTGCCACCAATTAAAACCGGTCTGATATTTTGGTGCGGTTTCTATGACGGGATGTTCGTTGTCAGCTCTGTGCAATCCTTATTGTTGCCAAAAGGCTGTTATTGTGCGGTTGGGAATTTTTATTTGCCTATTTTTCAATTTTTTATTTTGATGAATAAATCGATAACAAGGACCTAAATGAAAAAAGTGCTTCCTAAGAAAGTTGCGTAATTCCTTCTTCTTTCTAATGAGCCCATGTTTATTTTTGATCAATCAGTAACGAATGAGGAATATCGCTTTTAAGGATTGAGCGTTGGAATAAGAAGAAGAAGAAGAAGGTTCTGAATTCCAAAATTTACCCACGTTCTCTAATAATGGTTGGCGCGGCGCCACGGTGCCAAATCGCCCCGTGGCGCTCCCGCGCCACCCATGATTCAGTTTATTTCTTGGTGCATTTAATTTTTGTATTATAATTAATTGTTTTATATGTGGTTTTTTTTCCAAAATTTTTTAAGTAGAAAATTTTTGAATGTTTTTTGATGTCGGCTTTTATGCTGCCTCTATTTACAAATATTATTCTGCAAAATTATGTTTGAAACCTTTCTGTGCATTCGAATTTTCATTGTAATTCTTCAAAAAATAGAATTAATATAATTCTTTCATGAGAAAATGTTTTCAAGATAAAATAACACAAATATGATTTTACATAATTAAGGGTCGATGGAGCCAAAGAAGCTTGGAGCCAAAAATAGAGTATTTAAAGCCGCACTTGGGGAACTTGGAGCCGTAAGTTATGAACTTGCAACCGAAAGTAAAAATCACTGAAACATTTACCTAAGCCTCAGCGAAGCCTAAATCTAGGCCCAAACCAATTTTTTATATTAAGGCTCCAAGTTCCCATTGTTCGTGGCTCCAAGCTACCAAAAATGTCCGATGGTTCTAAGTTCGCTGCTTGTGTCTCTAAAAACCCGGACCTTTTACATTCTACGGTTTATTGATAACTACACCGGTTAATTTGGTGAATTTAGCAAAAAATTAAAATCTGATAGTTAGCGAAATGCATATAATAATGTTTCGTAAGCTTTAAAATTCTTAACATATCCAGCAATATTAACTCTGGCCTTGGTATTTTGCCCAACGTATAAAACATATAACGTAACGTTTGTAGAGAGGGTTATCGATTTTTGTCATATCGCGTGACAAATGCGAGTAAGCTTATTGGTTTTAAGTTTGGTGCCCAACTTAGGACCAATTACAACACGTCAGTTATGATAATTTGCGCAACCTTTCGACACGTATATATTTAACAAAATGACATTTTTTTACATAAAATAAGTTTGGTTAATAGGTATAAATATATATATATATATATATATATATATATATATATATATATATATATATATATATATATATATATATATATATATATATATATATATATATATATATATATATTAGTAGCGTATATAGGAGGGCGGGAGGGGCGACTGCCCCCCCCCCTTTTTGGCCGTTTCTATACTTAGGGGGCCAGTCATTTCTATATTATTATATTACATTATTATTATACTGGCTGGTGAAGCCGGCCATTTTAGTGAGGGTCCCTCCTTTAATTTTTTTTTATTTTCAGGTTATAAAAAAAGTAGTGCATCTTAAGTGCTCAAAATTAAACAATATAAAAATTTTCCCCGCTTTGCGGGAAGGTAAAATAATGTATTTTTATTTTTTTTTATTCAACCGTATATTTTACTCAAAAGTCACAAACCCCTAGTAGTCGCGCATATATTCTTAAATAAATTAGGCAATTATTTATATTTAAATAAGGCTGTTTCCTAATAGAATTAAGAATCAACCTTATTGTGATAGAGTACAAATTTTATTGTTTAGGAATTAGGTTATAAAAAAGTAAACCTGCAGCCATATGATTGGCTGGAAACAATTTTCAAGCAATTTTTAGTGCATATATAAAAAAATTTCGCCTCCGGCGGCTAGGAGAACACCCTCTAGATCCCCCGGCTGACGCTTTGTGTCGACTTGGTGTTGCTACTACAGTAACAAACAAAATGATTAGACATTAAGTTATAAAAACTTAAATAAAACTACGACCGAATCGCTGGAGACAATTTTTAAGCAGTTTTTAGTGCATATTTAAAAAAAATTTCGCCTCCGGCGGCTGGGTAAACCCCCAGCAGCCACTTGGCGTCAGCTTGGTGCTGCAACTAACTAGAATAACAAATTGTGTAGAAATTAGGCTATAAACGCAGAAGTAAATCTGTGACAATTTGAATCGGTGGAGACAATTTCTAAGCAGTTTTTAGTGCATATATAAAAAATTTTTGCTTCCAGCGGCTGGGGGGGGCACCCCCCAGACCCAGCGTCGGCTTTGCGCCGCAGTTGGTAGAGACATTGGTAGACCGCAGTTGGTAGACCTCCGCCGAGACATTGGTAGATCGCCCCCCCCCTCGGCCGAATCCTATATAGACGCTTGATTTAAACCTAATCTACTAATACAATTATTAATAAAATAATTTTGTTTTTAATTCCAGACTTTTTGTTTCTATTTACCAAATTTCACATTTTTCTTTGATACCTTTAACTGACATTTATAATCACAGTTTAACAATCTAAACTTACAACATCCAATAGGTGTATAAGATTTAGTTCAAATCTAACTACAACTGAAGTGTTCGACCGCAAAGTAGGTTTAAGTCTTTTGTCGTAGTTTTCGAATAAATTTTTAATCAGCGTAGATTGCTTGGTTAACGGAACCGAAAAACCTAAAATTCGTATATCTTTCTCTACAGCGAAATGAGCCACAGTCATTATAAAATACAGGTGACTGTAACTGATTCTACATTTGAAAAGCTTCTGTTTTAAATCTAAAATCAGTCACAGTCATATATATTTTACACGAATTGTGGCTCATTTCGCCGTAGTAACGACGATATATTAAAACAGAAAACAAATCACATTATTTTTGTTGATTAATAAAAACTTTTTTTTTAAATTTTTTTACTAAATTTTGCGTGCCCTGAGCCTGCAGTCTCAGGATGAGAATAAAAATTAATAGCCCCAGCCAGCAAAATTAAAAATCTAATTAGAAAAAGATCACAGTGAGATATACGTATATATATATATATATATATATATATATATATATATATATATATATATATATATATATATATATATATATATATATATATATATATATATATATATATATATATATATAACGGCAAAATCATTCACGTCCGAGATAAGGAAGAACGTGGTGAAACGTTGGAAGAATTGTAAGCCAAGGATTAATACACTTAGCGAAGTAAATATAATTTTTAACAAACAGAATTTTTTTAACCTTTGTGAAATTTTTTGCGTATTGGATTTATTTATTATTCTAATCAAAAAAAATTTATCGAGATTAACTCTTATACATTTTTTAGACTTTAGTTTTGATATATTCTGTTAGTTTTGACATATTCTGTAAAAGAAGCAGAATTTAAGGAATTATGTATTTTTATTTCTTGATTAAAAAAACGTCACAATGTCACAATTCTTCTTTCCATGTCCGCCTATATTTTAAAATTTTAATGTTTCTCTTATATTATTCTAATTTATTTAAAGCATTAATATTTAAATGTTAAAAAATGTGTAGTTGTATTTTGTTTATAATCACGCTGTCCTTATGACGTTAAAAAACGAACCACGGTTAAATTTTGCAGTTGTAAAAAACAACAAAAATTTGATTTATATACAATAAAGCATATAATCATACTAATCATATTAATAAATTTTAAAAATGAGGGAAATATGTAGGCTGAATTTAATTTGTCAACTTTTTTTTTAGTGAACCACTGCTCAAGCTAGGCCCAATTTTTATTTATTTTTTTAATTCACCTAAATTGTCTTATTAATTCGGATATAAAAAATAAAACTACCTGAGGACCATTGACTGTTGACACAACAGAATATAGTGAAATAATTTCTCAACAGGTTTAAATTTAAAGTTTGCTTCATATTCTTTTAAACAAAAAGATCGAATTCGTTCATTTTGCACATTGCATTTAAATTAAATTTTAATCTTCGTTTAAATTCACTTCTTATTGACCAATGCCCTTCTATTAAATTCAAGTGGAAGTTAATTTAAGCGTATTCCCTCTGCCATTCCAATCTAAAATAGAGGATATTTAGAGCTTAATTTTATAGAAAGTTTCCAAAATGTCCAATTGCGCAATTTGTTGCCGTATATTCTTTCCCCTTTGCAAATGAGAAAGTTGGAATTTTAACAAAAACCCCCGGTCAACTTAGTTTCACTACATATAATTAACTTTAATTTTAGAAGATTTAAACTCAATAGAATTAAGTATAACCGTTGATTATTATTTTAAATCTAAGATATAGTTTTTGAGTAAAATCAAGAATGCATAAGAGTAGAGAATGTCCGACAGTGTGTTAAACAATTGTTCTTTTTATATGTTAAGCAGTCTACATGTAAATTTTTCATCCTGTCGAAATAAAAATTTGTGAATGAAAAATTCCTATATGAATTTTTTACATAATACTGTCGAATAATTTATATTATTTGAAATATTCCACGTTTTATCATATATAGTACGTCGGGTGCAACAAAACCCTATAATATTTGAAAACATTACGTGAAAAAAATCATCTAAAAATTTTAGATTCGAAGTTTTTTGTTTAAAAAAAAATTGCGAACGCAAAATTCATAGATAAATTTTTTTACATAATCCTGTCTAATAATTCAAGTTATTTGAAATATTTCATATTTAACATGTAAAATAATTTATACGCCGGATTCAACAAAAACGTTGAATATTTGACAACAGTACATAAAAAAACCTCAACAGAGTTTTAAGTTCGCAGTTTTTTTGTTTGCGAATTAGCGGTTAACATGTAGAATAATCTACAATATTACGTAGAAAATCCTCATGTATATTATTCCACAAACTGTAGATTATTCAACAGGTCTTGGCCGATTTTTTGCATGATGAAAAATGTACACTGTGAAATAATATACGTATAGTTAGAAGAACTTTTTAACACACAATCGGAACATCTTCTACTCTTATGCATTCTTGATAAAAGTGATCGTAAGTAAAATGAACAATAATCATTTTTGAAATTTTGCAGTATAGGTAAAATACTCGTAGCTGCTAACGTAGGCGTGATTTATTTTTCGCCTTTATTAATTATTACTTTATATTGAATTCACGCAAAGATTTAAAAGTGTAAACCATTTCAATCTTTTCCGGGTGTTGGTTCTCTTCCTACAAAAAAACACACGCGCGCAAGTTATACTGAAAAGGCTGGTTCATACTTTGACAAAACGTCCTTTGGACAAAGAGCAAAGGACAATTTTAGAAAAGTCTGAATGTCCTTTGGACAAGCCAAAACGTCCTTTGGACTTTTTCCGTTGGACGAAGTATGAATGCTACTTATGATTTGTCCTTTAGACAAAGTCCAATAGAAAAACTCAAAAGGACAAAAAATAGGAACACATTGTCCGTTTGACTTTGTCTTTTGGACAAAGTCCAAAGAAAGTTTTGACGCTGTATTTTTTTTCTTTGGACAAATTCCAAAAGACTTTTGTCTTTTGAAAAAAATTTCAAAGGACTTTTGTCATAAGTATGAACCAGCATTAAAAATCTTAATGCATTTCCAATTTTATCGCTTGAAAAAAAGTTGTAACAGTTTTCAGACACAGTTTCTGCTATCTTTGCGTTTAGCGTTACTTTAGCATTGTTGCTGAAAAACTTCAAAAGTAGTTTCTCTGATATTTAGAAAATTTACTTTAAAATCAAAAAACTTCTTACGCGCATATGTATTATATGTTTGACCTATGCTACTGCAGTTTGAAACCCTTACTTGGCAAAGAACAAAAACTATTGAACACGTATAACGCAACTTTACACAAAAACTATACAAACGTTGTAATTTACGCAATGTTTTTT
>JASAMX010030467.1:0-14096 GCA_030248175.1 Microlaimidae sp. YZB2_3 | reverse complement strand
GCGGAAAATTATGTGTAGCGGAAAATTATGTATATTTTTATTGCAGCTCCAGAAAATTTATCACATCACAGGAGGACCAGACGTGGCTGGTTTATTTTTTTAGGAAGAAAAAAATATGTAGTAACCCATAAAATCAGGGTAATTCGGCATCACTGATGTCAAGAATGCAAATGCATTCTTGCTGATATGAACCAATTATTAGAATTTACAAAAAGCTGGTTATTGAACTGACATTAAAAATTTTCGTTTTGAATTTTCGTTCTGTCAGTCACATACAGGACAACTACACAAACTACATGTGGTCTGCTTTTTACTTATGTGTATATACCTGTGGTGACTGGAATTTTTTGCAATGATTTAACTGGAGTTTTATCTTTATCATTTCCATTTCTTTTTTCCGGAAGTGTCGGAAAAGCAACATCTCCGTCCTCAGTTTCATTGAATATCGGCGGAAGCGGCGGGGCGGAAATTTGACTTCCAATGTCTGTGTCTTTTATCTCAGTTTTTGAATATTCTCGCCTTTTTGTCAAAGAAACTGATCCTTGACACACACAAAAAAACTTTTGATTAAACGGTGATTACACAATATAAAGTAGTGATTAGTGATTTTATCTAGAGCGGAGCTCTGCTTTTCTGAGTTCCGGAGCAACCTCTGGAGCTGCTACCTATTTTGTAGTATTTTAATAAATAATAAAAAAGTAATAAACGAAAATTTTTGAAAATTAGATTGTTTTCAAAACTTATTAAAACAATAAAATTAAGCTTAAAAACGCAAGTACAATAATTTAGAACATTATTTCAAGTATAAAATAAACTTTAAATTGCTCATTTAAATTGCAGTGTTCCGGAACTCTGGAGGGAGCTCCAATGTTGGTACCCTCCAATATTTTGCTCCAGACCCCCATCTATATAAAACGGAGGGACCTCCAGAGCTTTGCCTCTTAATTAAGTCGATCAAAGTTTATTTTAAATTAAAATATGGATTAAAAAACTGCTCATTTTAAAACCTATTTTTATTGTTTCTAATAAGTTTTGAAAAAATAAATTGCTTACAAAAGTTTTCACAAAATAATTTATTGCATTACTTTTTAATTAATCACGAAATTTGTGCATTATAGAGCTGAACTCCAGGAGTTGCTCCGGAGCTTGGAGCTTCAGCCAAGGAACGTCGCTAATAGGAATAAGAAACTGGTAGGAATATTTTGCGGCGCTATACGGCCATATATAAGCACTGGTGGTACTAAAATTTCACGAACTCGACTTCTAAAGACCCATTTTAGAAGGAACGGAACATTAATGTGTTTTATTCCAAAAACAGCGTTATGAATTGCTACGATACTTATATCATTGTGTAGCTAGAAGCGATGTTCATCAATTGACGTCATTACCACGACTGATGCAATAAAAAAATCCGGGCCTCAAAAAAAGCTAAACTTTTTTAATTAGTAAGAGATTAGGAAAAAACGCCGTTTGGTATACTGTTCCAAAATAGTTTTGCCAGTTTTTCTGAAAATTTTAACACTATTGGAACGGTGTTTGTTATGAAGGTTTGAATGTGGCTGGTTTTTGCGTTTTTTCACTAAAAATTTGTGTATTTAACGTTTTAAAGTTTAACTTTTGTCGCTAGCTCAATGATTTTTTTAGAGGCTTTAGGTATATTTTTTACAGGCCCGCACAAAAAGTCATACAAGATGGGAAGCTTTTGACGCCAAGATTTTAGTGCCGATTTTGCTGTTTAACTATGCTAGCACTTCTGGGACACGTAATTTTTAAATGATTTTTTGTGCCAATTTGCAAAATTCTTTCAAAATTTTTTTATTCTAAGCTATTAAGTGTTTTTCTGTTTCTGATAATTTTTTAGTGTTTTTAGGATATGTTTCTATTGTGGAGAACGCCAATTCAGGGTCTTATTGTTATGCTGCTAAATTGGCTGAGTGATTTAAATTATTAGTTCTTCATCAAGAAAAATGTGTCAATTTCTTTTTGTCTCAGAATGTTTTTGACATTGGCTTTCTGTTGGGGGGGGGGGGGGTAAATCAGAAAATTGTGTTAACTGCATAAATTGCCCCTAATGATTTAATTTTACAATAAAGTATATGGGCCCCATCCCTAAATATTTTTCCAGAAAGTTTTTTTTTGTTTCTCTGTATTAAAAAAGTCCCATTTTCCAAAGTAAGAAATAATTAAATCAAACCTGTTGATCGTTTTTTATTCGAACATGACTTTGTATTGTTTTTGCCACGGACGTCAACTGTGATTCTAAGTGATCTTTTTCTTGTACAAAATATAATTATAAAAAATACGAAGGTACTTCTAGTCATTGAGCAAATGTAGCGGCATGAACTAGCGAAATTTATTATTTTTAAAAATTTTACTTTTAAAAGTCGTTTTTGAATGTTTGGTATTTGGCTGCAATTTTAATTGGTCTACTGATGTCTGCCACGCAAACTTACGAGGTCAGCCAGATTTAATTCAACCATAGGCTGTACAAGCCAAAAAAAAAAAAAGAAAATAATAAGAGAAGGGGCGATTTACATCTAGGGAGTATATTTAGACAGAAAAAATGTGAATTAGTCCAAATTGGGCGTATGTATGTGAACAATAAAGGCTGGTTCATACTTATGTAAAAACGTCTTTTGGACTTTGTCCAAAGGACGTTTTTACATAAGTATGAACCAGCCTTTATTGTAAATTAGCAACTGGCGTGTGCAGTTTTTGAAACATGGTAAACATCCGATGATTTTTAAAAACTCGACTAAGTTGGAATTTTTCTCTAGTCGGATGAAATGACATTTGAAGAAATTAAGCTTACAGCAATCTTTTACAATCGTCACTTTTTAAAATAAAGGTTGCAATAGTAGAAGTTACATGTAAAAACAAAAATTTAAAAATTGGCGATTTAACGATATTTGAAGATTGCTGTGAACGTGAATATATTTTGTTGGCAATAACTGACTATTTTTTTTAGTTAATCCTGACTTTTTTTTTTTAGTTTAAATCAAAATCCCACAAGAAGTCATTCTTTAAAACTAAAAGTTCAAAAAAGCAGAATTAACACAAGAAAATATTTCTTTTGTAACCGAGTTGTTCAAAAATGAATTGCATTGTCTCAAGAACAAATTTCAGCTACTTTTTTTAAGTCTTCTAAAAAAAACTTTAGCCAGTTGATTAATCCTTTATAAAAACTTTAGCCTGAATAGATCACAATTAGTGTTGCGATTAGCTAGTTAGAAATTCATTTAAAATACTATATACAATTTTAAAAAAAAATTCAAAAAATATATAAAAAATATATATTTGATTGTGGAAAATAAACTTAATTGTTTAAAATATTTTAAAACCAGCTTTATTTAACTTACTCATTTTATTTGTGTATGGCTCAAAGTAGTGGTTTTTTTTAAAGCCTTTGAGCCACATTTCAGAAGAAAAAAACCCTATGTTTTCATTATTTGTGGCGACCGTAATTGGTTCGCAACTTTGTAATGTTTTCACTTTTTTTTAGAAATAAACTTTGAACTTTCATTTGTTTATTGTCAACAAACTGTATCTACAGATCAAAAAGTATTATTTTTTGGTTTTCTTAAGCTATCTGCACTTGCTCAAAAACAAAACCTTAAAAACAAATATAAAAAAGAGGTAAAATATAGGTATGATTCCATTTTCACCATTATTATCGACACTATGATAAAAAACTTTAAGTTAGTAGACAGCCACGTTTTTAATATTTTATAAAATAAATAGTATTTTTAAAAGCAGAGACTTAAGGATAATAAAAAAAATTTGAGCAAAATCTTAACTGAATGCTTTAAGAGTAAAATTGGAAAAAAGGTGATTTCAACCCGGAATTTATGTTAAGGCAGAAATATATGTAGACTTCTTGGTGGACGTATGTGGACTATATAAAATTAGCATTTGGCTCGGGTAATTTTCACTGAATGAAAAATATTGGGTTCATGAAACTTACCTCCCTGTGACCTCCACAATAGAGGAACCTACCTCCGATACAAGACGAAGTTGCTCCTCTCATAGGGAGAAACTTACTTCAGGTTTTTAACCACGAGTGAACAAAAAGGGCGTCGAAGCGTATCATGTCGATTAATTTGCACGTTGAAATTCAAGAAAAAGTTGAAATTTACAAGCTTATGTAAAAAAAATCTCATGTATAGATTATTCACCACACTGAAGATTATTTCACAATTTACAGCAAATATTTCTACCTCATAAAAAACCTACACTTTAGATTGTTAAACGTATGTGACGACCCATAACTGGATGCCAGATAATAAGACGATTTTTTTGGAGACAGAAAAACCCGGACTCGAACTCGGGGTCTCTTTTCTCGCGTTCCAGGCCTGATTTCAAGTCCGCCTGTTTTAAGTGGCATGCTACCACTGCGCCTTATGGGCTGGTTTTTGATTTACTTTACAGCGTCTCCTAAGCTCGGGCAGTAGTTGTGAGCACATCAGAAGGGACGTTCGACGCACACCTCCCATCGACTAAGAAGCTGCCCAGGAAACCAACCAACCATTCCAAGGTTCAAACCGCAACCAGCACCCGCAGGGCGGGTTCCCAACAAGATGCGGACGGGACCACTGGACGACCCATAACTGGAGGCGAGATAAGAAGACGATTGGAGACAGAAAAAAACCCGGGTCTCCTTCCTGAACTCCAGGCCTGTTCTCCAGGCCGGCGCGCGACCACTGCACCAAAGGTCTGATAGGAATACTTACGGCGTTTCTATACTCGGCAGTAGTTGTAAGTCATCACTTCAGTAAGGGCCGCTTCACGTTACACCTTCCCACCCACAAAGAAGCTGCTCTCAGCAAACTTCTTTAACCAACCATTCCAAGGTTCAAACCGCTCACCTTAGCATCCCGCAGGTATGCTTTTCATCCAAAGTGCGGTACGGGTACCACTTGTGACGACCTAGTGAGATAAGATTACGATTTTTTTTTGAGACAGAGAAAAATACCCGCACCGGGATTTAAACCCAGGTTTCCTTTGTTTGAATTCCAGGCCTGTTCTTCTCAGTCCGGCGCGTTACCACTGCACCATACAAGGGCTGATTTTTGATTTACTTTACAGCGCCGCTTATACTCGCCAGTAGTTGTGAGTCATCACTTCAAAAAGAAACGTTGCATGTCACACAAGTGTTTAAAATTTTCTTACTGGAATGCATTCTTGTAATGGCAGACTGGCCACTGAAATCCACATAGTTAAACTATATTTATCTGTTGGCAATTAGATAAAGTGGGTTATACTTTTATAATACCTTCAAGAAAATTCGCGGAATGCAGAGTATGCCATTTAAATACACTACTGTAAAAGTATACTATTATAATGGCATACACCAGCGTATATTTTTGGTCTAAGCACATTATGTGATTTAATTAGATTTTATATATTTTAAAAAATTTTATCTGGATTTTTTACTTAGCAAAAGATACAAAAGTTAGTAACTTAAACTGTAGTAATATCATAAGAATGAAAAGTAAAAACATTATTTTTATCTATCACTATAATTAATTTCTGGTAATTATTTTTTTCAAACAATTATTTAAAGTAAACAAAATATGATTTGTATCAATTTTTTAAAATGTAGCTTAAACAACACAGTTTAGTGTAATGAAGTTTTAAATACACATTTTCGTTCGTTTAAATATTGTATTCGGAAAATACTCCTGCTTATTTAACTTTCAGAATACTCTACTGGCAACTCATTGACTAGATTCAATCGCAAAGCTTATTTATTTCACTAATAATTCAACAATCTAATAACGCTATAGATATTATGTGGTAGAAGACAACATTTGTGTGCGTAAGATTGTTGTCAAATCTAATCTTGTAAATTTATGTTTTTTAACGTTTTCACTTTGAAGTATAAACCTGTCTTTTATGAACTTTAAAACATGTGTTTATGATTATTTTGTCAATTTCTTTATAATCAAACGTTGTTTTCGTTTAAATTGCAACAAATTAATTTTCGTTTTACATTTGTTAGGGCTGTTGGGAACTGACCAAAGTTTTAGTCTCGCTCATTAGTAGTTTTCTTACTTCAAAAACTTTTCATATTTGTGACAAATAAAGTCAAAAGTTCTTAAAGACATAACGATAGTAATTATAGAATATATAAAAAATATATATTATAATATATAATTATTTTTGCATTCGAAGTTACTTTCAAACTATCGCAACAAAGACGCAGGAGTTTAGATAATATCCGACTTTCTTAAACAATTTTTAAATTATAGTAAATTTTTTTCTGCGTGTAAAAAAATCTACTACACCTTGAATAATCTACAATTTTAGAATAATCTACATATAATTTTTTACTACTAATATTTGATTATTCTAAATATAACCGCGACTTTCAAACAAAAAACTACAAACATAAACTCTTTATATTTTTTTTTTTCTCGTAGTTTTCAAATATTCAACATTTTTTTTTTGTTGAATCCAACGTATAAACTTTTTTTTCATTTAAAACATCAAATATTCAATAATTAAATTATTCCAGTATTATTAGAAAAACTTCTTATCATTTTCGTTTACAATTTTTTACTTTCAAACTTTGAATCGAACTCAAAAAAACTGAACGTAAACTACTAATAATTTTTTACTAATATTTACAATCTTCTATTTTTTTTTCATAAAACATTTAATATTTTATATTTAAAACTGAATATTACTAACTTAATTATCACAGTTTCGTAGTTAAAAACTTCATCTAATTTCGTTGCAAATTTATTCTACATATAAAAAATCTACAATTAATAATCTGCCTACAATAACAACTTTAACACACAGTGGGGCATTCTCTACTCTTATGCATCCTTGGTGTCATTGAGATTGGGCCAAAATTACAATTGCCCTAATTTCTATAGATTTTTGGTAAAAAATTTATAATGAAATTTAGGGCAATTGTTAATTTCGGCCCAATCTCAATGACACCAAGGATGCATAAGAGTAGAGAATGCCCCACTGTGTGTTAAACAGTTGTTCAAATTGTAGGCAGATTATTCCACATTGTAGATTTTTTTATCATGTAGAAATAAAAATTTGCCAACGCAAAACTCCTAGATGAAGTTTTTCAACCTACGAAACTGTCGAATAATTCAAGTTAGTAAAATATTCCACGTTTTAACATATAAAATCATTTAAACGTCCAATGCAACAAAAAACCTAGAATATCTGACAACATTACGTAAAAAAACCTCATCTAAGTAGTTTACGTTCAGTTTTTTTGCAGTTCGATTCGAAGTTTGCAAAGTAAAAAATTGTAAACGCAAAATGCATACAGCAAGTTTTTCTACATAATACTGCCGAATAATTCTAATTATTCGAAATATTTGATGTTTTAACATGAAAAAAAAAATTTATACGTTGGATTCAACAAAAAAAAAACGTTGAATATTTGACACCATTAAGTATAAAAAACTCATCAAAGAGTTTTACGTTCAGTTTTTTGTTTGCAAATTCGCAGTTAACATGTTAAATATTAAGTAAAAAAATCTACAGTATTAAGTAAACAAATTATGATGTAATTTATTTAACAATCTGTAGATTATTCCACAAGGTCGTAGTTGATTCTTTTACATGATAAAAAATCTACACCGTAGAATAATCTACCTATAATTTAAACAATTGTTTAAGACACAGTCGGATATTATCTACTCTTATGCGTTCTTGTTGACGATCAGTTTGAAAGTAACTTCCGACATGCACAAAATAATTAATATCATTATAAATATATATTTTTTATATATTCTATAAAATTATGATCTGTTATGTCTTTAAAGAAACTTTTGACTTTATTTGTCACAAATATGAAAAGTTTTTGAAGTAAGAAAACTACAATAAAGTGGTTAAAACTAAGTCAGTTACCAACAGCCCTAACAAATGTAAAACGAAAATTAATTTGTTGCAATTTAAACGAAAACAACGTTTGATTATAAAGAAATTGACAAAATAATCATAAACACATGTTTTAAAGTTCATAAAAGACAGGTTTATACTTCAAAGTGAAAACGTTAAAAAACATAAATTTACAAGATTAGATTTGACAACAATCTTACGCGCGCAATGTTGTACTTCTACCACATAATATCTATAGCGTTGTTAGGTTGTTGATATTAGTAAATAAATAAGCTTTGCAACTAATCTAGTCAATGAGTGCCAGTGGAGTATTCTGAAAGTTAAATAAGCAGGAAGAATTCCGAATACAATATTTAAACTAACGAAAATGTGTATTTAAAACTTCATTACACTAAACTGTGTTGTTTAAGCTACATTTTAAAAAATTGATACAAATCATATTTTGTTTACTTTCAATAATTGTTTGAAAAAAAAATTACCAGAAATTAATTATAGTGATAGATAAAAATAATGTTTTTACTTTTCATTCTTATGATATTACTACAGTTTAAGTTACTAACTTTTGTATCTTTTGCTAAGTAAAAAATCCAGATAAAATTTTTTAAAATATATAAAATCTAATTAAATCACATAATGTGCTTAGACCAAAAATATACGCTGGTGTATGCCATTATAATAGTATACTTTTACAATAGTGTATTTAAATGGTACTCCTGAAGGCATACTCTGCATTCCGCGATTTTTCTTGAAGGTATTATAAAAGTATAACTCACTTTATCTAATTGCCAACAAATAAATATATTTTAACTATGTGGATTTCAGTGGCCAGTCTGCCATTACAAGAATGCATTCCAGTAAGAAAATTTTAAACACTTGTGTGACATGGAACGTTTCTCTTTGAAGTGATGACTCACAACTACTGGCGAGTATAAGTGGCGCTGTAAAGTAAATCAAAAATCAGCCCCGTATGGTGCAGTGGTAACGCGCCGGACTGAGATGAACAGGCCTGGAATTCAAAGAAAGGAAACCTGGGTTTGAATCCCGGTGCAGGTATTTTTCTCTGTCTCAAAAAAATCGTAATCTTATCTCACTTCCAGTTATGGGTCGTCACAAGTGGTACCCGTACCGCACCTTGTACGAAAATCACACCTGCGGGATGCTAAGGTGAGCGGTTTGAACCTTGGAATGGTTGGTTAAAGAAGTTTGCTGAGAGCAGCTTCTTTGTGGGTGGGAAGGTGTGACGTGAAACGTCCTTTCTGAAATGATGACTCACAACTACTGGCGAGTATAAGAAACGCCGTAAAGTAAATTACAATCAGACCTTATGGTGCAGTGGTAGCGCGCCGGACTGAGAAGAACAGGCCTGGAGTTCAAGGAAAGGAGACCCGGGTTTTTTTCTGTCTCCAAAAAATCGTCATCTTATCTCGCCTCCAGTTATGGGTCGTCACAAGTGGTACCCGTACCGCATCTTGTACGAAAATCACACCTGCGGGATGCTAAGGTTAGCGGTTTGAACCTTGGAATGGTTGGTTAAAGAAGTTTCCTGAGAGCAGCTTCTTAGTGGGTGGGAAGGTGTGACGTCGAACGTCCCTTCTGAAATGATGACTCACAACTACTGCCGAGTTAGGAGACGCTGTAAAGTAAATCAAAAACCAGCCCATAAGGTGCAGTGGTAGCATGCCGGACTGTGAAGAACAGGCCTGGAATTCAAGAAAAGAGACCCGAGTTCGAGTCCGGGTTTCTCTGTCTCCAAAAAAATTGTGATATTATCTGGCTTCCAGTTATGGGTCGTCACAAAAGTTCAGCAATCTACAGTGTAGGTTTTTTATGAGGTAGAAATATATACTGTAAATTGTGAAATAATCTACAATGTGGTGAATAATCTATACATGAGATTTTTTAACATAAGCTTGTAAATTTCAACTTTTTCTTGAATTTCAACGTGCAAATTAATCGACATGATACGCTTCGACGCCCTTTTTGTTCACCGGTGGTTAAAAACCTGAAGTAAGTTTCTCCCTATGAGAGGAGCAACTTCGTCTTGTATCGGAGGTAGGTTCCTCTATTGTGGAGGTCACAGGAGGTAAGTTTCATGAACCCAATATTTTTCATTCAGTGAAAATTACCCGAGCCAAATGCTAATTTTATATAGTCCACATACGTCCACCAAGAAGTCTACATATATTTCTGCCTTAACATAAATTCCGGGTTGAAATCACCTTTTTTCCAATTTTACTCTTAAAGCATTCAGTTAAGATTTTGCTCAAAATTTTTTTATTATTTAAGTCCCGCTTTTAAAAATACTTGTTTATTTTATAAAATATTAAAAACGTGGCGGTCTACTAACTTAAAGTTTTTTATCATAGTGTCGATAATAATGGTGAAAATGGAATCATACCTATATTTTACCTCTTTTTTATATTTGTTTTTAAGGTTTTGTTTTTGAGCAAGTGCAGATAGCTTAAGAAAACCAAAAAATAATACTTTTTGATCTGTAGATACAGTTTGTTGACAATAAACAGTTCAAAGTTCAAAGTTTATTTCTAAAAAAAAAACGTGAAAACATCACAAAGTTGCGAACCAATTAGGGTCGCCACAAATAACGAAAACATAGGGTTTTTTTCTTCTGAAATGTGGCTCAAAGGCTTTAAAAAAAGCACTAATTTGAGCCATACACAAATAAAATGAGTAAGTTAAATAAAGCTGGTTTTAAAATATTTTAAACAATTAAGTTTATTTTCCACAATCAAATATATATTTTTTATATATTTTTTGAATTTTTTTTTAAAATTGTATATAGTATTTTAAATTAATTTTTAACTAGCTAATCGCAGCACTAGTTGTGATCTATTTAGGCTAAAGTTTTTATAGAGGATTGATCAACTGGCTAAAGTTTTTTCTGAAAAGACTCTAAATAAATAGCTGAAATTTGTTCTTGAGACAGTGCATTCCATTTTTGAACAATTCGGTTACAGAAGAAATATTTTCTCGCGTTAATTCTGCTTTTTTTGAACTTTTAGTTTTAAAGAATGACTTCTTGTGGGATTTTGATTTAAACTAAAAAAAAAAAAGTCAGGATTAACTAAAAAAATAGTCAGTTATTGCCAACAAAATATATTCACGTTCACAGCAATCTTCAAATATCGTTAAATCGCCAATTTTTAAATTTTTGTTTTTACATGTAACTTCTACTATTGCAACCTTTATTTTAAAAAGTGACGATTGTAAAAGATTGCTGTAAGCTTAATTTCTTCAAATGTCATTTCATCCGACTAGAGAAAAATTCCAACTCAGTCGAGTTTTTAAAAATCATCGGATGTTTACCATGTTTCAAAAACTGCACACGCCAGATGCTAATTTACAATAAAGGCTGGTTCATACTTATGTAAAAACGTCCTTTGGACAAAGTCCAAAAGACGTTTTTACATAAGTATGAACCAGCCTTTATTGTTCACATACATACGCCCAATTTGGACTAATCCACATTTTTTCTGTCTAAATATACTCCCGAGATGAAATCGCCCCTTTTTCTTATTCTATTCTTATATTTTTTATGGCTAGTACAGCCTATGGTTGAATTAAATCTGGCTGACCTCGTAAGTTTGCGTGGCAGACATCAGTAGACCAATTAAAATTATGCAGCCAAATACCAAACATTCAAAAACGACTTTTAAAAGTAAAATTTTTAAAAATAATAAATTTCGCTAGTTCATGCCGCTACATTTGCTCAATGACTAGAAGTACCTTCGTATTTTTTATAATTATATTTTGTACAAGAAAAAGATCACTTAGAATCACAGTTGACGTCCGTGGCAAAAACAATACAAAGTCATGTTCGAATAAAAAACGATCAACAGGTTTGATTTAATTATTTCTTATTTTGGAAAATGGGACTTTTTTAATACAGAGAAACAAAAAAAAACTTTCTGGAAAAATATTTAGGGATGGGGCCCTATTGCTCCATATACTTTATTGTAAAATTAAATCATTAGGGGCAATTTATGCAGTTAACACAATTTTCTGATTTACCCCCCCCCAACAGAAAGCCAATGTCAAAAACATTCTGAGACAAAAAGAAATTGACACATTTTTCTTGATGAAGAACTAATAATTTAAATCACTCAGCCAATTTAGCAGCATAATAATAAGACCCTAATTGGCGTTCTCCACAATAGAAACATATCCTAAAAACACTAAAAAATTATCAGAAACAGAAAAACATCTTAATAGTCTTAGAATAAAAAAATTCTGAAAGAATTTTGAAATTGGCACAAAAAATCATTTAAAAATTACGTGTCCCAGAAGTGCTAGCATAGTTAAACAGCAAAATCGGCACTAAAATCTTGGCGTCAAAAGCTTCCCATCTTGTATGACTTTCTGTGCGGGCCTGTAAAAAATATACCTAAAGCCTCTAAAAAAATCATTGAGCTAGCGACAAAAGTTAAACTTTAAAACGTTAAATACACAAATTTTTAGTGAAAAAACGCAAAAACCAGCCACATTCAAACCTTCATAACAAACACCGTTCCAGTAGTGCTAAAATTTTCAGAAAAACTGGCAAAAGTATTTTGGAACAGTATACCAAACGGCGTTTTTTCCTTTCTCTTACTAATTAAAAAAGTTTAGCTTTTTTGAGGCCCGGTTTTTTTTATTGCATCAGTCGTGGTAATGACGTCATTGATGAACATCGCTTCTAGCTACACAATGATATAAGTATCGTAGCAATTCATAACGCTGTTTTTGGAATAAAACACATTAATGTTCCGTTCCTTCCAAAAAACAGGTGTTCAGAAGTCGAGTTCGTGAAATTTTAGTACCACCAGTGCTTATATATGGCCGTATAGCGCCGCAAAATATTCCTACCAGTTTCTTATTCCTATTAGCGACGTTCTTTGGCTGAAGCTCCAAGCTCCGGAGCAACTCCTGGAGTTCAGCTCTATAATGCACAAATTTCGTGATTAATTAAAAAGTAATGCAATAAATTATTTTGTGAAAACTTTTGTAAGCAATTTATTTTTTCAAAACTTATTAGAAACAATAAAAATAGGTTTTAAAATGAGCAGTTTTTTAATCCATATTTTAATTTAAAATAAACTTTGATAGACTTAATTAAGAGGCAAAGCTCTGGAGGTCCCTCCGTTTTAAATATATGGGGGTCTGGAGCAAAATATTGGAGGGTACCAACATTGGAGCTCCCTCCAGAGTTCCGGAACACTGCAATTTAAATGAGCAATTTAAAGTTTATTTTATACTTGAAATAATGTTCTAAATTATTGTACTTGCGTTTTTAAGCTTAATATTATTGTTTTAATAAGTTTTGAAAACAATCTAATTTTCAAAAATTTTCGTTTATTACTTTTTTATTATTTATTAAAATACTACAAAATAGGTAGCAGCTCCAGAGGTTGTTCCAGAACTCAGAAAAGCAGAGCTCCGCTCTAAGATAAAATCACTAATCACTACTTTATATTGTGTAATCACCGTTTAATCAAAAGTTTTTTTGTGTGTGTCAAGGATCAGCTTCTCTGACAAAAAGGCGAGAATATTCAAAAACTGAGATAAAAGACACAGACATTGGAAGTCAAATTTCCGCCCCGCCGCTTCCGCCGATATTCAATGAAACTGAGGACGGAGATGTTGCTTTTCCGACACTTCCGGTAAAAGAAATGGAGGATGATAAAGATAAAACTCCAGTTAAATCATTGCAAAAAATTCCAGTCACCACAGGTATATACACATAAGTAAAAAGCAGACCACATGTAGTTTGTGTGAGTTGTCCTGTATGTGACTCACAGAACGAAAATTCAAACGAAAATTTTTAATGTCAGTTCAATAACCAGCTTTTGTAAATTCTAATAATTGGTTCATATCAGCAAGAATTCATTTGCATTCTTGACATCAGTGATGCCGAATTACCCTGATTTTATGGGTTACTACATATTTTTTTCTTCCTAAAAAAATAAACCAGCCACGTCTGGTCCTCCTGTGATGTGATAAATTTTCTGGAGCTGCAATAAAAATATACATAATTTTCCGCTACACATAATTTTCCGCTACTTCTTAATATAAACTTCTGTTGTGGATATGTTTTATAAAAGTGGTTAAACTGTTTTTCGAATTTTCATTATGTTTATGAACACAATAAATTATTGTTGATATCTTTTCATTCCATGGTGGAAACATTCTTGATATTTAGATGACAAACATGGGCACAGCCAGGG
>JASAMX010030466.1:0-25193 GCA_030248175.1 Microlaimidae sp. YZB2_3 | reverse complement strand
CATAATTGTAAAGTTATATATATTTTTAATAATTATTTAGTAACGTAAATTTTTAGTAATGTAATTTTTAATATTTATTGTATTGTGCTTATTAGGAATTTAGGATAGGCGGTTATAGGGTTATAGGTGTAAGTTAGGAAAATCTCCCCGAAGCTCCCTCAGGTTTTTTCCCCGTAGTGCCTCCTAGCGTTGATGTGAGTCACGCACTTTTGCATGTTGCGTTGTAAAAGGAGATGCGCGCAGAAAGAATAATCGATTGTTTTTGGCACGCGCTTCGGCGGGAATTGTTTGTTTACTTTCGAACGCTGAGGCGAGTTTGCCTGCGTTCGGTAAAGAGGTTTACCAAAAGAGGGATATGCAAAATTATCATTTAGGGAGTTAAGATTAGTTTTCCTTAACTTTTTATAGTCGGGAGTCTTTGAGCCTAGTTTCCTAAATGGGTAAAAATAGGGAACAAGGGTTGAGGGAACGATTAAATTGATCGGTAGATCAATTCAATCGGTCCGCCTCCAAGAAAGAGAGGAGAGAAATTTTAGTCAGTGTTTGGGAATCTGAGTTCAGCTCCAGTCGTTGATTTTTCTATCAACGGCTCTCTTTTTTATATTCGCGTTTGTCCGTTCGATTCCCGGACACTTTGTTTCTTTAACCGCCGCCCCCCTAGCTCCGTAGCTTATTTCTTGTACTTTGTAATTTTATTAATTTTACTTTGTTTTTATTCTACACTGTATAACTGTATCGCCCGTTTGTTGTATTATGCTGTGATTCCACTTGTGTACCGTCACCAGTAATACTGCTTTTATTATAATAAATATTTTAAACCGGCCGAATTCTCTACACTCGCTGAAAAGGAGTTTATAAACTCCTAGAAATATCTTTAATATTTATCTATCGTCGTTATTACCCGCGGAACCGAGAAGGGAATATATACAGTCCACCGGAACATAGGAACCAACATCTTTCAGAGCACAAAAGTTAGAAACCTTGTGTCGTCACATATTCGTGATTACGTCATATATGTTTTGCTCTGTGGGAATGGTTGTGGGAGGAGCTAATAGAATCATTTTTAGCCAATTAGTGCTTGGAAAAAAATTAATCTCCAATTGATGAAAGAGCTCCTTTTTTTCATAAGCATTAATTGGTTAAAAGTTATTCTATTACGTTATAATAACTCTGTAAAGAATATTATCACTGAACAATTTCCGTTTAAATGGGAGTGTTTTGACTATCGTGAAGTACACACTACGAAATAGGAGGGAGACTAACATACTGTGTATATTGAAAAAATTTGTAAGTGTACCTATATCGCAAACGAAATGCTTCATTTGTATCACAAATATATCGGTGTGTGCGATTCAAATCTTTTCAATAATCACATATTCTTAGCATAGATCAATCTTTTTGTTGGTGAGAAATACTCACTTAAAATTTTTCCAGTACGCATATTATTCGCGCTGACTATAGTTTCTTAAAATTGCTCTATTGTCAAGGACTTAAAAGCGCTGTTTTGCAAAAAAAAACACGATAATCAAAACCCTCGCATTTCAAAGAAAATTGTTCAGTTTTAAAAACATTCACAGAGTTATGACCTTATATAATCATTTTTAACGAATTACAGCTTGGGAAAAATGGAGATCTTTCATCGATTGGAGATCTAATATTTTCCCAATCGCTAATTGGCTAAAATTGATTCTAACATCTCCTCCTATAACCATTCCCACATAGCAAAACATACACGACGTGATCACGAATACTATATGACATTTTGGGGGTCCTTAAAATCCTGACGTGAATATACATATTAACCTCCAAGGCGACGATCTGAATTGTAAAAAAGAGGCTCTTTGACTCGACAGCAAACGGAAAGAGTTAAATTAACTAAGATTTTCTAAAAATACTGTGGCTGAACTGAACGCCATACGGAATGACCAAACACAGTTACGCACCAACCACGCTTATGAAAATTAAAACACATCGTATGCAAATTATTACTTGCGTCGGATTCATCCATTGTAGTACCGGTGTCTAGAAATTAACAGCGTTGTTTTGGAAAAAAAAACTCATTAACCTCTTAAGGCGACAATATTCATTGTAAAAAGAGGCTTGGAAGCAGACGGAAAGAGTTAAATTAACTAATATTTTAACTAAATAAAAACGATAGGTTTTTCATACTGTACTCTCGCTGTATATGTAATCTTAAAATATCAAGAAAATGGCGGTGATTCAATTGCACTATTATGTCTCAAAAAAGATTTGCATATGAAAATGGTCTAAGAAAAATGATACGAAAAATATTGCATATCGTCGTTTTTACGACATAAGTGTTACAATCAGTATAAAATCAATGTGAATTTGACTTATAACGCTTATAGTATTTGTGTGTTAAAAAATAAAAACCGTCACAGTGACGGGTTTTTTGTGACGATTCCGACTCTTTCTGTCGTGGTAACCACGGTATGAAGATCACTGTTTTTAGTGAGGTTCTTGGTTTTTTTAATATTAAATGTTTTAAGATATTGTCATATAGCCATATACATTTTTTATTGCGAAATCCTTTACGATAGTAAAAAACCCTCGCTTTTGAACGAATGTACTGACGCGCCCTTTTTAGTTCTTCCTATAATTTGTTTTCCACGGAGCAATATATATCCCCGAAAATCAATAATTTTACCAAAAATTTAAGGGTCCCTGAATTAAGGGTGTTACGGTTCGATATCAATTAAATTTTTAAAAAATTGTTTATCATATACACATTTTCCAGCCGTTCCTGCAATACAACACCTGGTTTTTATGATTTCTGACGTTTACATAGCGCAGCGCTATGAACAAGACCAGAAAATTAACGGCCAAGGAGAATGATCCGCATGTAATATTGATGATGTTGTCCTGGAGAGGGGTCACCAGATATGACGAGGATTGATTAGTCATTTTGAAAGTGAAATCGATTTTTGCGCTGGTCGGTTGGGACGTACTTGCAAACCCTACGCTGGTTGGTTCGGACGTACTTTTAAGAATTGCTGGATATTTTCCACCACTATTATCCGGCCTACAATTTTTTATGTTTGACCAATTGTTGGTGACAGACGGTTGTTGATGCGTGCTCTTAACGGAGTTTCTTTCACTTTTCAAAAAAATTGGGCAGCACGCTTAAACGGGTAACAAAACGAAATGTTGTGCTTCCATGTTTTAAATTACTCTGCATGGTATAAAACTTGGGAGTTAATCTATAAAAAATTAAAACATTTAGACACAGTGGGAATGTGATAAAAAAAACCTTAAATTTATAAACGGCTTATTCGCCATGTAAAACATGCCATAAACGAAAGACAATAGCAATAATATTTTTATTCAATAACCAATCATTATAGAAAAATTATCGAAACGACCTTTCCTTTAAGTTCTTGGCATACACGATACAACAAAAACTTTGTATCAATAAATAGAATACAGAATAAAACTACAAAACTAATAAAACTACTATAACTAAGAATAAAACTACAAATCCGGCTTGGAAGGCAGGGCCGAGCCGGGGCAGGATATTTTTAATAAGTAGTTTTTACCGGACCGGAAGGCCGACTTTATTATCAGCCTTACAAAAACGGCATAAAACTTTCTTTATAAACATGTTTTACATTCATTTTCTGGCAAAAAAATTACATAGTTTATGTGTATATTTTCAATCTATTTTATTAGAAGAAATATCTTACTGTATAATTTTAGGAACGCCGCCACGTCTTAGACAAAACTTCGTCATTTAATTTAATAATTAATATGAAATTAAAAATAGTTATTATCATTTTTTAAAATGTGTCAAAATATGTGCATTTAGCTAAAATTCTAAGAATAAAACATTTATTCGATTCATTAAACGTTTTGACAATATATTTGTTATCGTCAGTCAAATCTAAAACACGTCAAGAAAAAATTTTAAAACTGTATAGAAAGTACATGTATTTACTGCATATTATAAAGTAAAAAAAGACCAGCGGTCGCATTCTGACGCGCGGTTAAAAGTTACCCCAGGGGTGGTATGCTGAAGGTTTAATCCGACTTAAAATTAATCTGAGATTAGCGATTGTCGACACACAGTAAACATACTAACAGTATTGATTGAATAATCTAGGTTAAGGAAGTTATGGTTGAATTATATCTGGCTAACGCTGAAAAGTAGAATGCACACATAAAGGGACCAATTAAAATTGTGCGGTAATGACGTTTAAAAAAAAAATAAATAAGAACGCAGAATTTTTTTTAATTCCACCTTTTCACAAAATTTACAAAAATTAACTAATTTTAGCCCTTGCGGCGCGAGAAAAAAAAATTAAAAAAATTCATTGCAATCATTTTCTGTCCCATATGCGGTAGGTTTATTTATTTTCAATATATATATTTATTTTTTTATTTTTATTGAAATGGATTTATCGGGGTAAATATAAGGGTTTCTTCAGAATGCGACCCCAGAACGTTTAAAAAATTGTTTTAAAAAATATTTACGAATGAAGCGGGTTAATAGTTTAAAAAAACGTTTTAGCAAACAAATATATTGGTTAAAACTGAAAGAGACATTTTGAAAAGGGAAATATTAAAAATCGAAAACTAAACACGTCAATATAAACTAAAATATTTAATTTGCATAATTGAGGGATAAAACAGAAAACATAATTGTATAAAACTACACATTTTACAGCGCAGACGGAAAACATTTAAAGGAATTTTTTGACAAAAAAAAAACAAAAAACAAAATTGCATTGTTTCTACGATTTTGGTAAAAAACAAAAAATAGTTTGAAAAAATCGAATGAAGCCGCATAAATTATAAAACGAAAAAAATACACTATCTGTTGACTGTATAGGTGATTATATTTCTTATTTTTATATGCAAAAGGTCATGCTGAAATAAATCAGCCTTGGTAAAAATTACTATGTATGTGTGAATTATATTTGGCTGATCTCTTACAATTGCATGGAGACATGAGAGGCCCAATTAAAATTGTGGGTTGGTGACGTGTTTTTATTTACAAAAAAACGTCATAATTGAAATTTAAGCGCAGAATTTTTTAATCCCGCCTTTTCACAAAATTGATGTCAATTTTAGCCGTTTAAAAAGCTATTTTTGTTTCATATGGAATAATTTTATAAATAATTATAAGTTATATTTAAAAAAATTTAAATTTAATTATTTATAATCGCTGTTTTTGTGTGGCTGGTTGTGCTTGTGTGGGGCTTGTTGCTTGTCTGTGGTTCCCCCGTTTTGTTTTTTTTATAACGTATATTACGCTGTCGATTTAGGTCAGCTTTTGATTATGCTGATTTATTGTTGTGTGATCTTTTTTTCATTTGTTCCTTGCTTGATTGTTACGTGTCTCTATGCCTGGTGGGTCTTTGCATTTGTTTTGCCGGTGATTATTATTATTATCTTTTTTGATTTCTTAAAAACTAGCTCTTCATCGAATCAAATCGGAACAGCCCTTTATATTTTATCGAAATCATGTTTAGATATATTTGAGAACTTTATTTTAAAACATAAATAGGTTTTTGGGGATATTAATCTAATTGAAGGTGAAAAACGCGCGTTTTTTTGATGTCACCCCTAAATTAAAAAAAATAAATGTTATGCTCTGTTCACATTTGGGGACGCAAACGAGCGAGGGTGGTTTTCCCCGCCCCCTATCGTGTCACTAGGCAATGGTCCATTTGCATGATGCTGTGATTGTGACTTATTATCATTCGGGGTTGCTGTTTGAATTTGAATGGTACAGTCGCGTATTTTATACAACTGTGGCTCATTTTACCGTAGTAACACATTCGTAAAAAAAATGCTGGGTTGGATTCTCATTACATTTACGGGCTTGACCTTTAATATTTGTTTGAACTTTTCTTATTTTCGGTATATCAGACTATTATGGACCAAGTAAACATATTGTAAAATACGCATTCATAAATAGCATCATAATGACACGCTGTTTTACCTTTGGGATTCTTTCCGCTGAAATCTGCGAAGGTAGTCCACCGTCAATGCTGCACTTGTTAATTCCGCTTCACGGACGAGAATACAGAACGACTTGACGCGTGCCGGCGTTTAACGCGGATACTTACTGCAATTCACGAAAAATACGAAGGGTTAATAAAGGTATAAACACAAAGCCCATAAAACTGCTTAAATATTTATCAAAACTGCATTTTTTAAATGCAGCTTTAGAACTAAAAATGAATTTTGACTCTTCTTGTTTGGAGGTAGATATTCCGCTTGCTACTTAAAAAAAACTAAGAATATGATTTAAATTTGATTACTAAAATAATTTAATGTTTTCAAGTCATGATATTTTTTACGCTTATAACTATATATTGCTTTTTCATTTTTACGCTGTTTTAGTTTAGTTTCTAGGTTTTCCTTACTTTTTATTTTTGTTTTTCATTTCTCCGCCCTTTTTCTTATATTTTTTTCGTTTTTCATGCCGATCACGACGTTTTGAAGCGATGTTTTAAATACTTATTTGAATTCCTTTTCGATGTTTTTATTCCGCGTGTTCTTTTCATATAAATGCGTTAACTAAAAAAAAATGCTTATTTATACGTTACACGGTTGATTATGTCTTTGTTTTTTGGTTTTATGCTATTCTTATTAAGTACTTGTTTCATTTTAAAACATAAATGGAATTTTCATGGTTATTTATTTCTGTTTCTTTTGTTGTTGATGGCAGTGAAAAAGAATCTTTTTTGAGAGGTGGATAAATTCGGAAAACGAAAATAAAAACTTAAGGTGTAAAACCTGAATAAACGTTAAACGTAAAGCCAGCGTAAAAATGAAAGCAGATATTTTATAGTTATAAGCGTAAAAAATATGCATAACTTCAAACATTCGGTAGTCCGAATTAAATATCTTGTTTTTTTTTTAAGTGCGCGGTGATTACTCCGACGAGAAAGTATTCATTTTTGTTCTGCTGCATTTAAATGCGTTTTTAAATTGATGTTTAACGTTTTATGGGGCTTTTGTTTATACTTCTCTTTGGGTTCTTTTTCGCTGCATCACGAAGGTATTCGCGTCGTGCTGCCTTGTTAACTCGCGTCTGATAGTAGAAAATTTAACACGTGCGCGTGAGTGGTGAGCTGTCTGCGATTTCGCGGAAAATGCAGGTACTTGCTGTGTCATTATGATGCTGATTACACATTTTCGCTGTATTTTGATTTTATTTTTGTTTTACTTTGCTCATATTTATTTTTCTGCTTGCCCCGTATACTGACTTTTTAAAAGTTTGCAACATTTATTTAAAGGTCAGCCTATTCAATAAAATGCAACCCGTGTTATTTTACTATTTCGTCGTTACTAGGTAAAATAAGGACACGTTTGTATAAAAAATACTTGCGACTGTAAACTATTTTTAATTTTCAACGGCAACTACGAATAAGTCACATCACACATCTTATTGCAATGTGACTATCATCATAAACGACGATTTTTAGTGAGCGTTTTGGCCTCCTCCTTTTTGCGTCTAAATGTGAACGAGAGCATTCCATTTTATTTTTTCAATTTCATCTATGAGCATCTAAACATAAGCCTTGCTTGTTTTTCACCGGTTTGCGATTTCCATTATTGATCCCCCCAACGTTATTTTTATGTTTTTAAAATTAGTTTCTCAATTATATTACATTTTGATTTCTGATAAATATTTAGTTTGGCTTTTGTTCATATTTTTTGATTTTTATTTATGACAACTGGGTTAGTTTTTAAGAAAATAAAAAAGATATATTTATATTTCACCGGTCAAAAATGACTGAACCCGGTACTTTTTAGCATACTTTGAGCTAGGAACTTGAAAGTTTACATTTTTATGAGTGGTTTGCATAATTTATAAAGTCGTGACCTATAGACGTAATATTGCTCTGTTTAGCATAAAATTAAACAATGTTGCGATGATAAAATTTTCAACCTAAACGAACAAACGCCCCCCGAGCGACTAACTGATTATGCTTGGGATATTTTGCGGTATAGATCATGAGTGACGAAAATTTGAAATTTTGAGCAGCTTTATATTAGGCGATTATAAATAATTGAGTTACTTTTTTAAATATAACTTATAATTATTTATAAAATTATTCCATATGAAACAAATGCTTTTTTTAAACGGCTGAAATTGACATCATTTTGTGAAAAGCGATTTAAAAAATTCTGCGCTTAAATTTCAATTATGACGTTTTTTTTTTTGATGAGAACACGTCACCAACCCGCATTTTATTCGACCTCTCATGTCTCCATGCATTTAACCAAATTAATTCACACATACATGTGTTTTGCCATTGCCTTTTCGTATAAAAAATAAGAAATATATCACCTATTGCGTCCGACAGATCATGTATTTTTTTGGTTTTTTTATAATTTATGCGGCTTAGTTGATTTTTTGAATTATTTTTGTTTTTTACCAAAATGCGTCAAAAACAATGCAATTTTGTTTTTTGTTTTTTTTTGTCAAAAAATTCCTTTAGATGTTTTTCCGTATCCGTGTAAAATGTGTAGTTTTTAGCTGGTATGTTTTCTGTTTTATCCTACGATATGCAATTAAATATTTTTAGTTTATATTGACGTGTTTTAGTTTTCCGATTTTTGATATTTTCCCTTTTAGAATGTCTCTTTCGTTTTCCAATATTTTGTTTGCTAAACGTTTTTTACTATTGCCCGCTTTTCCTCGTGATTTTTGAATTGTTCTGGTCGGTCTGAGAGACTGGTGAAAAAAAAAAAAAAAAATTGAAAATAAATACCTCATATGGGACAGAAAATGATTGCAAATAAAATTTTTAATTTTTTCTCGCGCCGCAAGGGCTAAAATTAGTTATTTTTGTAATTTTGTGAAAAGGTGGAATTAAAAAATTTTTTTTTTTTTTTTTTTTAACGTCTTCCGCCTTTGGTCCCTTATGTGTGCTTTCTCTTTTAGCGTTGCAGATATTTCCTCCCTCCTATTTATTATTTCTGTGTCGTTAGTAATCTCAAATTGATTTAGTGATAACTTCCTGGGTAATTTGCGTCAGAATGCGACCGCTGGCTCTTTTTTTTTATTTTATAATTAGCAGTAAATACGTGTACTTTCTATACAGTTTTAAAATTTTTTCTTGACGTGTTTTAGATTTGACTGACGATAACAAATATATTGTCACAACGTTTAATGAATCGAATAAATGTTTTATTCTTAGAATTTTAGCTAAATGCATATATTTTGAAACATTTTAAAAAATGATAATAACTATTTTTAATTTCATATTAATTATTAAATTAAATGACGAAGTTTTGTCTAAGACATGGCGGCGTTCCTAAAATTATACAGTAAGATATTTCTTCTAATAAAATAGATTGAAAATGTACACACAAACTATGTAATTCTTTTGCCAGAAAATGAATGTAAAACATGTTTATGAAGAAAGTTTTATGCAATTTTTGTAAGGCTGATAATAAAGTCAGCCTTCCGGTCCGGTAAAAACTACTTATTAAAAATATCCTGCTCCGGCTCGGCCCTGCCTTCCAAGCGGGATTTGTAGTTTTATTCTTAGTTATCGTAGTTTTATTAGTTTTGTAGTTTTATTCTGTGTTCTATTTATTGATACAAAGTTTTTGTTGTATCGTGTATGCAAAGAACTTAAAGGAAAGGTCGTTTCGATAATTTTTCTATAATGATTGGTTATTGAATAAAAATATTATTGCTACTGTCTTTCGTTTATGGCATGTTTTACATGGCGATTAACCCGTTTATAAATTTAAGTTTTTTTATCACATTTCCACTGTGTCTAAATGTTTTAATTTTTTATAGATTAACTCCCAAGTTTTATACCATGCAGAATAATTTAAAACATGGAAGCAGAACATTTCGTTTTGTTACCCGTTTTGCCCAATTTTTTTGAAAAGTGAAAGAAACTCCGTTAAGAGCACGCATCAACAACCGTCTGTCACCAACAATTGGCCAAGCATAAAAAATTGTAGGCCGGATAATAGTGGTGGAAATTATCCAGCAATTCTTTAAAGTACGTCCGAACCAACCAGCGTAGGGTTTGCAAGTACGTCCCTACCGACCAGCGCAAAATTCGATTTCACTTTCAAAATGACTAATCAATCCTCGTCAAATCTGGTGACCCCTCTCCAGGACAACATCATCAATATTACATGCGGATCATTCTCCTTGGCCGTTAATTTTCTGGTCTTGTTCATAGCGCTGCGCTATGTAAACGTCAGAAATCATAAAAACCAGGTGTGGTATTGCAGGAACGGCTGGAAAATGTGTATATGATAAACAATTATTCAAAAATTTAATTGATATCGAACCGTAACACCCTTAATTCAGGGACCCTTAAATTTTTGGTAAAATTATTGATTTTCGGGGATATATATTGCTCCGTGGAAAACAAATTATAGGAAGAACTAAAAAGGGCGCGTCAGTACATTCGTTCAAAAGGGAGGGTTTTTTACTATCGTAAAGGATTTCGCAATAAAAAATGTATATGGCTATATGACAATATCTTAAAACATTTAATATTAAAAAAGCCAAGAATCTCACTAAAAACAGTGATCTTCATACCGTGGTTACCATGACAGAAAGAGTCGGAATCGTCACAAAAAACCCGTCACTGTGACGGTTTTTATTTTTTAACACACAAATACTATAAGCGTTATAAGTCAAATTCACATTGATTTTATACTGATTGTAACACTTATGTCGTAAGAACGACGATATGCAATATTTTTCGTATCATTTTTCTTAGACCATTTTCATATGCAAATCTTTTTTGAGACATAATAGTGCAATTGAACCACCGCCATTTTCTTGATATTTTAAGATTACATATACAGCGAGAGTACAGTATGAAAAACCTATCGTTTTTATTTAGTCAAAATATTAGTTAATTTAACTCTTTCCGTCTGCTGCCAAGCCTCTTTTTACAATAAATATTGTCGCCTTAAGAGGTTAATGAGTTTTTTTTTCCAAAACAACGCTGTTAATTTCTAGACACCGGTACTACAATGGATGAGTCCGACGCAAGTAATAATTTGCATACGATGTGTTTTAATTTTCATAAGCGTGGTTGGTGCGTAACTGTGTTTGGTCATTCCGTATGGCGTTCAGTTCAGCCACAGTATTTTTAGAAAATCTTAATTAATTTAACTCTTTCCGTTTGCTGTGGAGTCAAAGAGCCTCTTTTTTACAATTCAGATCGTCGCCTTGGAGGTTAATATGTATATTCACGTCAGGATTTTAAGGACCCCCAAAATGTCATATAGTATTCGTGATCACGTCGTGTATGTTTTGCTATGTGGGAATGGTTATAGGAGGAGATGTTAGAATCAATTTTAGCCAATTAGCGGTTGGGAAAATATTAGATCTCCAATCGATGAAAGATCTCCATTTTTCCCAAGCTGTAATTCGTTAAAAATGATTATATAAGGTCATAACTCTGTGAACGTTTTTAAAACTGAACAATTTTCTTTGAAATGCGAGGGTTTTGATTATCATGTTTTTTTTTGCAAAACAACGCTTTTAAGTCCTTGACAATAGAGCAATTTTAAGAAACTATAGTCAGCGCGAATAATATGCGTACTGGAAAAATTTTAAGTGAGTATTTCTCACCAACAAAAAGATTGATCTATGCTAAGAATATGTGATTATTGAAAAGATTTGAATCGCACACACCGTGATATATTTGTGATACAAATGAAGCATTTCGTTTGCGATATAGGTACACTTACAAATTTTTTCAATATACACAGTATGTTAGTCTCCCTCCTATTTCGTAGTGTGTACTTCACGATAGTCAAAACACTCCCATTTAAACGGAAATTGTTCAGTGATAATATTCTTTACAGAGTTATTATAACGTAATAGAATAACATTTAGCCAATTAATGCTTATGAAAAAAAGGAGCTCTTTCATCAATTGGAGATTAATTTTTTTCCAAGCACTAATTGGCTAAAAATGATTCTATTAGCTCCTCCCACAACCATTCCCACAGAGCAAAACATATATGACGTAATCACGAATACTACATGACATTTTAATGGCCCTTCAAATCCTAACGTGTTTTTGTACAGACTATAGTTTACTCCCTATCTGTCGGAAAATGTTAAGCACCATTTGACGATTACCTATGAAAATCGTCATTCATACGACATATTCAGTCGCAATCGGCATAAATATTTCGTGACTGTGAATCTTTTTAAATCCAAAAGTGTAAATATACTAAGTTGTAGTGGAATAGTTTTTTCATGGTGTGACGTTGGCGCTACGGATACAAATATAAAACGCACGCTAAGGCCTGGTTCACACCTAAGTGACAACTGGCAAGTAACAACGCTTTAGCTCTTTGGGATTTTTTCATCCAAAAACCGCTGCAAATCGGCAGAAGGTATTCCGCGTCAGTGCTGCACTGTGTTAAAGTCTGCGGCTTTTGACGATTACTGCCAAGTTTAACTTTGAGCCATGGTGATGCGGATTATCTTGGGCGGATATGCAGCGGAATGAATCCCAAAGGGTTAATCTGCAGCGACAATTGACAGCGCAACGGTGTAAACGTGTGCAGAACGCGTTATCACTTGTCACTTTAGTGTGAACCAAACTTAAGAGATTTGTTTTTACACGTTAAAAGAATTTTCAGGCACTCGCCATATTATTTTTGTATTTGTGTTACTGTCGCCAAACCTCAGCGTATTGCATAAATGTATGGCTGAATTCGATTATTTTGGACCAATTTTTTTAGCTCGTTAGTTATTCCCCTCATATTGTTTATTACTAGTGATGGGCAGAACTGCGGAACCCCCGGAACCGGAACCGGAATTGAGATTTTCAAAAAATTTGGATCGAAACCGGAACCGGAATCCTAAATTTTGTCCAGAACATCCGGAACCCAAAACCGGAACTGCCTATTCAACTGCGTAACCCCCGGAACACTGGAATCAGAACCAGAACCGGAATTGAGATTTTCCAAAAATCCAGAACCTGAACCGGAATTCCAAATTTTGCCCAGAACATCCGGAACCGGAACTGCCCATCAATATTTATTACTTTATTCATACCGTATAGTTTATTTGGCATAAGAAGTTCCTGTAATACAATCCCAGGTTTTTGTTATATCCATGACTATTGCAGACTTATTATTCACAGCCACATACATACTCACCAAGCCTCTTCTCTCATTTTTCCCAATGGTAATTTTATTTACTTTCTCTATTTTTAAATTTAAAAACAAAAATTTAACTTTTAAAGATTATATACCAAAATGCTTCCAGACATTTGTAATGGGTCGGCAAGGGACAAGCCGGTATTGTAGTCTTGTCGCCCGCTACACGTGGTACTTCTTCTCCTTGTTTAACAAAAACAGGGGTTTTTCCCGATTTTTAATAGCTCAGTTAAAAATAAGAAAATAGCACGCAATTTGCGGTATTTAATTAACCTTTATGCCTGGGGATTACACGACACACCCTATTGACCTAGGGATCAAGTCATATACAGGGTGAAAAGGGGAAAATGGTAAGGATATAACTTGTTCGAGGATTTTCCGGCACTCAGAGGCTTAGTATTTAAGAGCCAACGAAGTTATGGCTCGTGCAAAAATTTTTACATTGGGATTACATAATGGTGACTAATAATAAGGTGGGGGCGCGGCTTTGGATACACCCACGGTGAAACAAGACCATGTTGGGCACGCAGAGAGAAGAAGATGAGCTGAGGTTTTCAGCTCTTTCAAAAAGTTGATGTATTTCAAAAAATGTATTGACAGATTTCTGGGGATACAAAGTTGTTCGTTAAGCAGTTTACCTAAAAACTACTTAAGGTCGGAGTGAAACCTTACCGTGTCGAGTGCGAAGAAAAGCAAAGGCTGAAGGTAGTCAGCCCCAACAAAAAGTTATCTGGTAAAAGTTCTCCAAACCGGAACGTCTGTGTAGAACAAGGAACAGTAAAAATTGATCTTACGTTCCTATATTTGTAGTTTGAAACCTTACTGTGTTGGGTGCTAAAAGTTAAATAAGGCCAAGTGCTTCAGCCTCTAAAAAAAGTCTTGGGTTTCAGGTAGAGTTCTCCAAATATGGACGTCCGTGTCAAGACAGTTGTTCAGAGCAAGTAGCTTTACGATTTAATGATTTTTACGTGAAACGTAAAATTTAGCGATTTAGCGTGTTGGGTGAGATACGGAAGGCTTTAAGACCAAAGATATTCAGTCTTTACAAAAATTTACAGGAACGAAAAAGGAACACTGACTTCGCTTTTCTGTTGTTGACGGAGGTGTTAATGGTTAAGGAATGATTACGCGTCAAAAAAAATTAACATGTCCAGAACAACAAAAGAGATTGTTTATTTTTGAGGAATTTTCCAGTAAATTCCTCTTCAAAATTTAACAACAAATATGAAAAGCAATTTCATCACAGAAGTCTTTGGGTGCTCAGGTTTTAGCTAGAGGTATTAAGAGTTACCAGCAAAACATTAAGAATATGGGAAAGAGATTGAAGTCCGAATTGAAGACTGTTTTTTCAGTCTCCCTCAAATATTCTGCAAAAATGAGTAAAAACTTGGATTTTTATGAATCCCAATTGAAGGCTTAATCTCGTGAGTGGGTAAATCACTTTGGTGAAACCGAGGTGTAACGAGTTTAAAATTTAGAGGTAATTAGTGAACTTAACTTTGCAGTTAAGTCCCACAAAAAGTTACAACCAAGGTCTCAACTCCTAAATGAAGTGAAAACCGAACCTTTAAAAGACAAACAGTGATTTCCACTCCCAGAATTATTCCTTTAAAGAAACATTAAAAATTCTAGCGAATTTTTACTCATTTGGATACAAAAAAGAGGTATTGGTATGGAGGGGACCACCATAACGGATTGTGTTGTATAGGATGATTTTATGCTACGGTAATGGTAGGCGTGTCCGTGTTAAAAACAAGTGTTTATGTGAAATAAAAACAGCTTGGTGTAATTGACTGCGCCGAGCGCTGAATAATTTGTTTACAAGTGTTTACATTAATAGAATTTATTTTTGATTTTACGCTAGGATAACGAACCGCGTTGCGGTTAGCATGTTAATTGATTTTACACTAAACATAAGTAATAACTAATTAGAAATTTTAAGGCTTTGGCCAGAAAGACAAGTTTTACACGACTTAGTTTTACCTGTAAATTTAACAAAAGAAAAATTAAAAAAAGAACACTAATTAAGTTTTATGTGACTAGTGTTTAGAGGACTTAAGTTGTAGCGTTTGGGAAAAATGAATTTATAAAGAAATTTGCAGGTTTAGCGAAACAATTCTTGAATTTAACACGAATGATTTAATAGGAAGGGCTTTTGACTACCGCTTCCAGAAGGGTTACTGAACCTCCTAACTTAAAGTTATAATTAATTTAAATTAAAAATATGTCACGTGCAATTTCCTATAAAAAGATACCTGTACCCAATTGGTTACTTTGAGGCCATTCCGCCATTAAGGTTTTAAGTCGGGGTCGCCAATTTTCCTAACTCATAGAAAATAACTCAGTCAGCCACTGAGCTATTTTCACTCAAAAACACTCCCTACCTAAGTTGGCCGTAACCAACTGCAGTGTGTCGGCGTCTCAAGTAAGATCATTGTAAATAAATGTAGGTTAAATTATATAAAAATACCTATTCTGGTTCTGCCGACGTGGTTAGGGTTCCGATTCCCGCGGTAGAAGTACACGACTATTCGCAAGTTATAAGCGCGTAAACAATAATAAGAAACCCACTGGGCCCACACAACGTGCGGAGCAATTAGACTGCTTGAAATGGTTAAATTTGACACGCGCGGCGACCAGCGCAACTACTGTAGATTTGTATAATACAGAGTTATTGAAATTTGAATAAGAATGAAACGCGAATGAAAAGCGGGCGGAATGACGACTTATAATTAGCGATAATTATGTATTTGTTTTACTAACCTAAACTACCACACCCACACGCCCTGCGCCACACATTTATTAACGATCAGAAGAATTAAAAACAAAATAAAAAAAAAACAAAAAAAAACAAAAGAATTTGTTTATTCCAAAAACAAAAGAACTTGTTAGATTTGACGCTTCCAGATAGTCTTTGAGGTTAGGAGAAAATTCCATAATAAATTAATAAAATTCTATAATAAATTATACTATAAATTTTTCGTAACAATTTGCTCACTCTAAAGTCTTTTAAACAAGGACTGAGACAAATCTTTAGGTGGGCATATTTCGCTAACGGTACGGCTGACATAGACGATACTTACAACAATGTAACATTAATTAAAGTTCTATAGGCACTTTGCACTGGAACTCGGTTTATATGAAGTATGCAATATACATAAGTGTCACCATAATGGATAATTACCGTATCTCCTGCTTATCTTTCGTAGTATGCAGATCAACCGATTGAAAGCGCGCAAAATTTCGATCGCTTGATCTGCATACTACGAAAGATAAGTAGGAGATACGGGAATTATCCATTATGGTGACTCACTATGTGTATTGCATATTTTATGTATAAAGGGAGTTCCAGTGCAAGGTAATAAAACTTTAGTATGAATTAATTTTTTTCCATCTCAATCATGCATTCGACTTAATTAAACGACCGGTTTTTAGTTCGGCATTCTCGGTTATGCCCATACCAGTGGTTATTATGGATGTTTTTAATCGCAGAATTTTCGCAACAAATATGGCTTTTTTAAATTAAAAAAAATGATGGTTTTACGGGGTTTGACTTCCGAGTACTGTCCACGGTTTAGGCTGTTCATGAAGATTATTGGACTTAATTTGATGTTAATAATATGAGTTTTTCAAAATCGCAGATTTTTTTGCTTGTGCTGTATTGTATTTTTATTTTGTCTAAGACAAAGTATTACATTATACATAACCAACAGAATCATAATAATAATAATAACAATAATAATCATAATAATAATAATAATAATAATAATAATAATAATAATAATAATAATAATAATAATAATAATAATAATAATAATAATAATAATAATAATAATAATAATAATAATAATAATAATAATAATAATAATAATAATAATAATAATAATAATAATAAAATAATAATAATAATAATAATAATAATAATAATAATAATAATAATAATAATAATAATAATAATAATAATAATAATAATAATAATAATAATAATAATAATATAATTTCAATTATTTTGCATCCTTTCAGTGGTTCTGCAATATCTACTACGTGCTACTTTGGACGAGTACAATGAGTTCAACGTTCTTCCTGCTTCTGTTGAACGTGGACAAATTTATCAGCATCCACTGGCCCCTGCAGTACAATCAAAAATATATAACGTGCCATAATTATTGCCATATCGCCCTACTTAATGTGCGCCCTACTTAAGGCGAGGACAGTCAAAGTAAAATTGAAGACATATAACATACGCTAATTAGGTCATATGGTTGTTATTTAGGCAGTTTATACGTCTGAGCAGACCCCTGCAGTACAATCAAAATATGTGACAGGCTCTAATTAGACCGTGCCCTAGTTTGGCCAGTTAATTTCTGAGCAGGCATATGCAGTACAATCGAAATTATACTTGTCCTAATTAAGGCGCGCCCTAATTTGGCCAGTTGATGTCTGAGCAGGCACTTGCAGTACAATCAAAAATATGTAACAGGCCCTAATAAGGTCGCGCCCTTGTTTGGCCAATTAATGTCTCAGTGCAGGCACTTGCAGTACAATCAAATTATGCAACTTGTCCTAGTTGGGGCGCGCCCTATTTTTATTAGTCATTGTCCAAGCAGGCCTCAGCAGTAGAATCATAATATATAACAAGCCCAAATTAGGGCGCGCCTTATTTAGGGCAGTTAATGTGTTCGAGCAACATAGGTCACATATTCTTCCTTTATTATGGTGTTATATATTTTTGGTACAATTCCCTGGTGAGCGAGAAGGTGATCGGCCTGCAGACTCTGGGCGTTATCCTAATTACCGTATCGCTGGCCGTTATACAAATCAGCACCCCGCTCAGTTTCTTCTACAAAACGGGCGCGGACTGGGTCTGTTCCACGATGAGTCTAATACGTAAGTAATATTTTGGCATTCTTCAAGTATAATCCATTCAATTACATGGACTACTTTTAAGTATAGACGAACTAATGGTTTAAAACCTTTTTTTCATGTAAATTATCGTAATAATACTCATAAATAACCTAATTGTGGACTGTAGACCTTAGTTTCCTTAAACAACCTAAGCAAAACCTCGAAATCAAGCTAAATTTAAATTTTAGTTGGATTTTAAGGTTTTGCTTGACTGCACAGGGAAACTAAGGTCTGCAGTCCACGATTCAGGTTGCTCATTAGTTTTATCATGATAAAATTTTTAAGTTTACGTGTTTTTCTTGAGATTTATAAAAAACTATTGTAATTTAATTAATTGTACATGAAAAATAACGGTTTTAAACTGTTAGTTCGTCTATACTTAAAATAGTCCATGTAATTGAATGAGTTAAGAATGCCGATATTTTTACAGTGTCCGGAAAAACAATAGTGTCATTGTTACCGTGGCCGAAATGAGACAGAATCATATAAAATACTTGTAAGTGTGTATTCTCTTTTTAATAGACAAATGGTATAAGCATTATGAGTCGAAGTCACGTTGATTTTTTACTGATTGTGACTATTTGTGGCAATGTATCGATGTTATTCACCCAATAATTGTCAGTTATTTTCCTGTTCCACTGCGAGTCTAATTGGTAAGTGCTACTTTACGACGGTATCAGATACACAGCTAATAATTAGAATTTGCGCAGTTAGTTCGTGGCTTTCAAAAAAAACCGTTAAATATGAAATTTGTTCCAAAAATGATTTTTCTTCATCTAGATTTTAAATTTAAATTTACACAAATCACGGTGGTCACACAAATCACGGTGGTCAAAAAAAGCTCCCAAAAAACCTAATTCAATAATAAAAAAACAACGCGCCGGATGTGCTCTAAATATTCCCAAAGGATAATTGTTTTTTTTTGTTTTTATGCCGCGCATATTTGTTTTATCGATACTCGCGCATGCATTTTAAAGCCTTATTCTCTTAAGCAAAAAGTGAAAGATATTGGGCGCCAAGAATAACATTTACTCCTCTCAATACGGGATTTAAGGAGCGATACACAAAAAAACGCACTAATTTTAACTGAAATATTGAGCCACAAAATTTAACATGGTATATAATATAATTGATTTTCCAGCAATTTATTTCACGTCAGAATTTTAAAAACCCTCAAATGGCGTGTGGATACTATTCTTCAATGAATCAAAGTCAAATAAAAATTAATTTGCATAGAACAGGATTAAATTTGCAATACATCCTTTGGAATTTGAGTTCAGTGGTTTTATTTAAAAAAAAAACAAACAATCATTGTACATACAGCAAGTGTACCATTTATTTATTTATTTACTAATATTCGCATAATGCAGGAGTAGTGAAGGCATATAATTTAAGTACCATGATTGTACTGAACTCAAAATTCCAAAGGATGTATTGCATATTTAATCCTGTTGTATTCAAATTATTCCTTATGTGACTTTGGTCGATTGCGGCTACCGGTTTCGCTCAGAAGGAATCAATGTGGGAGGAACTAAATATTGGAGACCTTCACGTTAACCCTTAGGGATTTTTTCGTTTAAAAAGCGCTGCAAATCCGCGAAAGGTATTCCGCGTCAGTGCTGAACTGTGTTAAACTCCGCGTCGGTTGGACATGGAGGTGACGCGGAAGGTGTTCCGCGGATTTGCAGCGGTAAGAATCCCAAAGGGTTAATTTGAGATCAGTTTTATTCTCAAACGCTCATTAGCTAAAAGTGATTCTATAGTGTTATAATTCTGCGAGGATCTTTAACACTGGGCAACTCCCGTTTAAATGAAAGGTTTATTACCTGTTTTCCAGCGTTCACACGATTGGACTATATTGATCAAGTGCCAACTATAGCTAACAGTTTTTCATTTAGGTTTCTATGTTGGTACGATTCCCATACGCGTCCCAAAATTCGATTTGACCGATCCTAAAGTAAAATACACTTATAAAACATCATTGTACACTAAATCGGATACGCAGACTTCGTTTTTGTGCTTATTTTTGAGATTTGAGCTTATCGAAAAGAGTTATGAACCAATTTACACCCAAAAAGTGACCTTTTTCGGCATATGCAATTTATGATGTTAATTAAAAAAATTTGTAAACAAACAACTTAAATTTAAAACCATGTTTTAACAATAGTAAAAAACTAAAAAAACTCAAAAAATTTAGAAAAAAAAACTAAAAATTTAAAATTAACATGGACCACCAAAAACATGGACTACACAATTTTTTTGGCTCTAAACGCGGATTTGAATTCAGTTTTTTACCTATTTATTATTTCTAAGCCTAAGCAAAACCCAAAAAAACAAAAAAATTGAAATACAATATTGCTGTTTATTAAAATAAGTTGTTTTTCAAGAATGCGAATTTTTTGACTTTGATGGGTATTTAAGCTGTTATTGAAAAAAATTGGTAGCTACCATAAAAAAATAAAAGTATATTTATAACTGCCAGACACTTGGTAATACAAAAAAATTAATTTAATTAAAGGCTTAATAAAAAAGTTTTCTTAATAACATAAATTATACATTCCAAAAAAGGTCATTTTTTGGGTATAAATCGGCTCATAACTCCTTATGAAAAGCTAAAAACTCCAAATAACCTCAAAAATCAAGTTTACGGGTCCGATTTAGGGTATAAAGATGTTTCATAAGTGTATTTTACTTTAGGGTCGGTCAAATCAAATTTTGGGACACATATGGGAATCCTACCTATTATGTTTCCTACGTGGGCTTTAAAATTGTTCAAACTTTTCTAAATTTTTTTTTAATTTGCATAAAGCAGGATACGCAAAGCAGATGTTAGTCGGCCCTAACTACGCAACCATCTACTACATATATCTATATTAACAAATAATCAATATTATCACAATGCAGCGTGTCGCAGTCGGGACTCGATCCAATGACCTTTTACAATATGCAAGACGAACGTTCTGCCACCGCGCCACAAACTTGACACATTTTTCTTCCGTATTTTAGCTGTCTACTACCTGATAAGCGTAATCGGGGTCTACGCCGTTCCGGCACTCAGCTCCTTGTGCATCAGTATTTACATATTCATCATAGCCCAAATGGCCGGGCAGGCGGAAATCGTCAACAGCAACAGGGAAGTCCATACCATTTCTGTTAAAAATTAACCAAAAAAAAACAAAATAAATTAAGAATATTCAGATTAGCTTTTCAGCAACTGCGCATACTAGATAGATGCTAAATTTACACAGTCCACATAAATTCACCTCTGATTATAGCTAAATTCTTTCAGGCTGAAATTAAAAGCGTAACCGCTCACCGCCAGGAATAAACCAAGAATAAACGCGCGAAAATAAAAATTAAAAAAAAAGTTGTCAGAGATGATTTCACCAATTATTATTAAGTTGCGTCAGGTGTTTTTTTCTCCACGTGATATTTTCTTGGAGAACGTGTGGTTACTTTATTACCACGCTATTTTCACCCTGATAGAACTCATATTTAGTCCACATTTAAAGATACGCCCAGTGAAAAATCGTTTTTTTCTGCACTGTTCTCAGAGTATTTTTCATGGCTAGCTTTAAATTAAAAATTCTTATATTAGCCCTTTCTCGGACACGTTGCTTATGGACTTGGAACCACGAGCAATGCGAACTTGGAGCCTTAAAGAAGAAATTGGTTTCTGCTTAGATTTAGGCTTCAATTATACGCTTAGGTAAGCATTTTAGCGATTTTTTTTCTCGGTTCCAACAAGTTTCCAATTTGCGACTCCAATCCGCCAATCGACTAAAGTCACATAAGAAATAATTTGCATCCAACAGAATTAAATCTGCAATACGTCCTTTGGAATTTTGAATTCATTCCAATCATGATACACTTGCTGTATGCACGATGATTGTTTGTTTGTTTTTTTTTTGGTAAAAAATATTGAACTTAAATTCCAAAGGATGTATTGCAAATTTAATCCTGTTGTATGCAAATTATTCCTGATGTGACTTTGGTCGATTACGATTAAAAATTTCCTATTTTTGGCTCCAAGTTCCCTCCGCTCCATTCACTCTAAATCATAGACATGCAAAAAAATCAAATGTGAATCATTAAAAAGAAAACTAAACTAATATAGTTTCGGTGATTCCTTAATTTTTAACAGAGGTAATTAGGAGGCAAAGAAAACTGTTAAAACGAATTTTATTCGTATTCAGTTCGACAGTTTGGACTTCTTGCACGAATCTTCCCTACCGTTTAGGCCTTTTATCATATTATTTTTGCGTGGAAATGAGAGGTGGGAAACTTTGCGACGGGATAAAAACAGGGCCAGATAACCGCAATCTTTTATTTAAAAGTTTATTTTCCATATAGCAGGATACGCAAGGCCGATGTTACTCAGCACTAACTGCGCAACCAAATACTACCTATAACAATTTTATCACAATGCAGCGTGTCTCAGACCCAAGCGGGACTCGATTCCGAGACCTTCAGGGGCGGGTCCACTAAACGCGTGCTGACTACGTGCTATCTTAGCACGTTGTTTAAAACTCTTGTTAATGTTTTAATTTCTGGGTTTTTTCTCGAAAAATCTAACAGAACTTTTTGTTTGCATAGCACAAATTGATATTTTATTAATTTTATACATATTTGTTGTATATACAAACTATTAAAGCAATAACCCCTAGTTACGGGTTTGCAAAACTCCTAACTACGGTTTAAGGCTTTATTAAATTTTATTTCAAACAAATATGCATAAAACTCTTTAATATTAATTTATTCTATCGAAAAAAAGAGTCCCATAAGTTTTCTCAAGAAAAATCCCAGAAATTAAAACATTAACAAGAGTTTTAAACAACGTGCTAAGATAGCACCTAGTCAGCACGCGTTTAGTGGACCCGCCCCAGTAGGCAAGAGACGTAAGATCTACCACCTCGACGTAAATTATATAATTTAAATGCAGTGCCCGTGTAAACACGGTGCGACGTAAATCACTCTAACAAGTAAACCCAGTTCGTGGTTAAAGGCATTGCATAAAAAATGCAAATAAAGCGTTTAGTCGTGTAAACGCAATAATACCAAAATTATAAAATAAAAATATAGGATAAATATATGATTTCATATATTTATCAGACACATTTACTGCCCTAACTTGGGCGCGCTCTAGTTAGAGCCTTAAGGGACCTCAATTAAAGCCATACGGCAATAATTTGGGCGCGCACCTATTAAGGCCCTTAAAAAACCATTTCTAAGAAAACCAAACAGTTTCTTAATATTTTTGTCAGAAAATCATGACTATATGAAAATCAATAGAAAGAAATCGTGAATTTTATAAATAATAAAAACTGAAAATCGCATATTTATTCATTTTTAATAAAAACTAATAATTTATACATTAATTGTAAGTAAAGTTATTTTCAAAGGGTCCGGCACAAAAGAGTCCCGGCACAAAAGAGTCCTGAAAAAAATCGCAGCTGGCACAAAAGAGTCCTGGCACAAAAGAGTCCCGGCACAAAAGAGTCCTGGAGAAAATGCGTTTATGTGCCCAAGCGCTGCGAGCGCTGAGGTCGGCACAAAAGAGTCCTGGCATAAAATCAATTTTTCACAGCTAACATACAATGTTCACACCTTAGCTGCCTTCCAGTTTTTTATTTGTTTTTTTAATTAGCCTCTTAAGAGGTTGTGTGAAGAATTTTGCGGGTAAAAAATTAATGTTTTCAAGTATTTTTATTATTTAGTTATTAAAACGCTTAAAGCTTTGTAAAGCGTTTAAAAAATAAGAAAAATATCATTGTTGTATTTGGGTATAAATCATATAATATTGAATTAGTGTTTTTGTCATAATTAAGTGTATGTAAAACCAAATCATGCCTAAACAATGATTTTAGTTAGCCTAAATTTTTTGTTCGGTGTTATACTAAATTTTTGTCAAAATTTTTGTTAATCGTAATTGTAAGAACGACCGCAGGATGTCAGACAACAAGATTACCAGACCACTGGGACTTTTTGCGTGCCATTGCGCACAACTACAAATAAAAAAAAACAAACAAAAAAAAACACAAAAAGACACTCTCTCCGCCCATTTGCTGATTTTTAACCAAATAACGAGTAAAAAACAACCAAATATTGTTATACCTCCAGACCACTACAGGTTTCTGTACTTTTTTGCCAACTTTTAGTATTTTTTAAATTTAATTATTCTGTGTTTTTTAACTAAATATTTAATTGATTTTTCGAAACTAGTTGATAATTTTTTACCGAATACAGTAGTAGTTTTATTATCAGATGGCTTAGTGAAAATTTCACTATCAGATGCTTAGTAAAATTCTTTTAAAGTCTAAGGCAAACGTTATCACATACGAGACAATACATAGAATCGTTCTTTAGCTCAAAAAACGTAAAACCACAATAAAAAATTTGGGTAACTATATGGGTTTTTAACCACATTAAAAAATCTGGGTAAGTTTTCTCCAGCCCGCTAATGAAAGGATTGAAAACTGTAATTAATGGAATAAACATTTGTTTTCCCAAGAAAAAATATAGCAACTTTAAAAAAAAATTTAGCTAAAAATCTTTTAAATTAACTGTTCGTCGTTACTTAGACAAAGAGTCACAATCAGTATAAAATCAACGTGACTCATTTTGTTTGGATTATTTATGTGTTAAGATAAAAAAAGAGTCAAAGTTACGAGTATTTTACGACGCTTTCGACTCATTATGTCAGAGTAACGACGTGTTGAAATACGTTATAAACTGGAAGACAGCTGAGGTGTGAAGATTGTATGTCAGCTGTGAAAAATTGATTTTATGCCAGGACTCTTTTGTGCCAACCTCAGCGCTCGAAGCGCTTGGGCGCATGAACGCATTTTCTTCAGGACTCTTTTGTGCCGGGACTCTTTTGTGCCAGGACTCTTTTGTGCCAGCTGTGATTTTTTTCAGGACTCTTTTGTGCCGGGACTCTTTTGAAGGTGAGCCATTTTCAAAATGATTATTTTCTAAGGGCCCTAATTAGGGCCATTACGCGCCCTAATTAAGACGTGTAATGGCCCTAGTTAGGGCAGTAAATTTGTCTGAGCAATATGTCAAGTCACATATATTTCTTTTATTATCATTTTATATATTTTGGTAGTACAGGGGTAAATACAGAATAAATAAGGTGAAAAT
>JASAMX010030464.1:0-34745 GCA_030248175.1 Microlaimidae sp. YZB2_3 | reverse complement strand
CAGTATTACACTTGCAGACCTGTGCACGGTCTGAAAATGCCCCCCCCCCGTTTTATTGGAGGATTTGCCCCCCCCCCGTTTTATTGCCCCCCCCCCCCCCCCAAAAAATGAAAAAGTACCCTAAAAATATGACGCCATTTTTGACCTATGATGACGCCATCATCGCGAATTTTTTGCAGTTTTTAGCCTATTTCAATGTATTTTAAGCCATTTTAGACCTATTTTTACCTTATTTCCGCTTTTTTGTCCCTTTTTTCCCTTTTCCCTTCTTTTTTTCTCTTTTTTTCTCCTTTTTTTTTCTTTCTCCCCTGCTTGCCCCCCCCCCCGTTTTATTGCCCCCCCCCCCACCGTTTCAAAAAAGTTGCCCCCCCCCCGTGCCCCCCCCCGTTTTGGAATTGCCCCCCCCCCCGTTTCCACCCCGGGGGGGGGGCAGTGCACAGGTCTGCTTTTACCCATGTTGTTTTTCATTTTCAAAGAAAAAATAGGTAAAAAAACACGCTAATTTTAGGTCAATTTTGAGCTTTTTACTGTTTAAAACATTTATTTTGACCTCAAAACTTAAGTTTGGAGGCAATTAGAAGTCATTTCAAAGACTTGTTTTTCTTCATTTTTCCAAAATTGGGGGGAGGTGTTAAATTTTTCTACCCCCCCAACTTCTGAGTGGGGGGCATTTAAACCCCCCTTCTCACAATTCAGAGGCGGGGAGGTTAACCACCATAACCCCCCCTTCCCCATGCCCTTGTATAGGGTTAAGGTTAACCCCCCAACTTCCCCTCTCTTGCATGCCCATGTATAGGCATAGGTCACTGATGGGGGCTGGTGGGGGGGTGGCACCCCCCCCTAAGACCTCAGACTGGACACCCCCCCCCAAGGCCCACTCCCCAGACCACCCAAATGCCAAACCCCCCTCTATAAAGACCAAAAAACCCCCTAGCCCTAACACCCCCCTAAAGACTTGATTTGATAAAAAACACCTCCCCTAACACCCCCCTAGAGGTCAAAAACCAAAACACCCTGGGGTGTGGACCCCCCCTAGCCGTTGGAGGTCGGTGACCTATGAGTATAGGTATACCAACCATCAAAATTTGGAGGAAGCATCATAAAAATTGTTTTTGGGGCATACATGGGCAAGTTGGTCCAGAGTGGGGGCGGTTAAACCCCAAATTAGGGGGGGGGTTAAAATCCAAGAAATACAAAATACCCATATTGTTTTTTTTCTGGAGTGCATTTTACACCATATCGTTTTTTGATTTTGAAGGAAAAATAGGTAAAAAACGCTAATTTTAGGTCAAAAAGCCCTTTTTATTGCATTTTTGAGCTTTTTATTGCTTAAAACATTTTTTTCTTCATTTTTCCAAAATTGGGGGGTTAACTTTTTCTCCCCCCCCACTTCTGAGTGGGGGGCGGTTATAGTTTAACAATTAAACCCCCCTTTCCCTTATCAGAATTTTGGGGGGGGGGGTTAACCTTTGGGGGTTAAGAATTTGGGGGGGGGCATTCTGCCCCATGGACCCCCCTGACAAGGAGCTTTGCCTCTTGACCCCACTGGGGGGCTCTTGCCCCCAGCCAGACCCCCCATTATGGGAGGCTGCCACCATAGATGAAAACGGTTGGGGAAGCTAGGGGGGTGGTTTGGTTACCCAGGGTAAATCAAATTTTGAATTCTAGGAGGGGGGTACCAAGGTGCTCCGGACCCCCCCTAGGTTTTTAGGGGGGGTCAACCTGGGGTGCAAAACTTTGAAATCTAGAGGGGGGTCAGGTGGGGTCCGGTGTCTAAAGCAAAACAGTTTTAAACCATCATAACTTTAATAATTGTTCGTTTTATTGGATAATACTACATTTTATTGAATAAAAAGTGATATTCGCTTATAAAAAGGGTATTAAAGCATGAATATGTGATGAAAATTCACGTTTTTGGAAGAAAATTTAGTATAAAAAAAGTACCTAAAATTTTCCAAGGGGGAGAAGGGGGCAGGTTTCAAATTCTAGAGGGGGGTTAGGGGTAAAAAATTTGGAAATTTGGGAGGAAGGGGGAGGCCCCCCAGATTTTTGTCTAGGGGGGGTCCCAAAATTTTGAGGCTAGGGGGGTGGACCCCACCCTACCCCTCCTTTCTCATCTATGGCTGCCGCCTCCCAGGCCCCCCTTCAGGGTTAGTATATACCCCCCAGCCTGCCCCCCCTCGAAATTAAATTCTGGGCATGCCACTGCTAATATAGAATTTTATATACTAAAATAGGCTATATATTATATATATATATATATATATATAAAGAGTACAAAAGTACTGTGGTTTACTACAAAACCGTGTTTGTGACCTAAATTCATAACCAAAATTTGGCTCAGAAGGTGGGTGGGTTAATATAAAATACAAGTCAAGAGGCTGGTAAAAATATAAATTTGTATTAAAAATTCACATTTTTTGTGGAAGAATTTAAAGGAAGAGATGGTAAAGAACAGTTGAGACTAAAAATCAAAACTAACTAAGAATTACAGTTGAGTGTTGTTAAGCTGTGCTTTGTATGCAACATTATAAAAATTAAAGAATGTAGTGCTTGCATTTTTATTGTATTGTTACTTCATATAATATCAGGAAGCTTTCTACTGCTGCTGCTGCTTTGGGGTGTCATATAACCATGCATGAGCAAATTGACCCAGAGTGGGGGTGGTTTTAATATAGTATAGTTATTTAAATTGTTTTTTTTCTGGAGTGCATTTTACCCATATCATTTTTTGATTTTAGAAAAGGGTTTAAAAATGTTAATTTTAAGTCAAAAAACTTTTTTTATAGCATTTTTGAGCTTTTTATTACTAAAGGTGGAATGATACAGTCAGGATACCCTGTCGGTTTTTGTGTATAACTTGTGCCATACATGACGGATAGAAGTAAACTGTATGTTGTGAGAAAGGGTTTTTTTCGGTCAGTTCGATATCCTTAACATTTTTGTTGAACTATTCCACGCGGAGAAATGCTTCATTGAAAAACGGCATTTTAAAACAGTTTTTCCCAATTTAACAGAACCAGAGTTAATACTACGTAAACTTAACTCAAGTTAGATACGCCAAATGTACATGCCCACAACCATAGGTGAGCAGGGTTGGGGAAGCTAGGGGGGGTGGTGGTTACCCAGGGTAAATTGAATTTTGAATTCCAGGAGGGGGGTCCCAGGGGGGTCCGGACCCCCCCTAGCTTTTTAGGGGGGGTCAACCCGGGGTGCAAAATTTTGAAATCTAGAGGGGGGTCAGGTGGGGTCTGGTGTCCAAAGCAAAACAGTTTTAAACCATAATAACTTTAATAATTTTTCTTTTTATAGGATAATACCACATTTTATGGAATGAAAAGCCATATTCATGTATAAAAAGGATGTAAAAGCATGAATATGTGATGAAAATTCACGTTTTTGGAAGAAAATTTAGTATAAAAAAGGTACCTAAAATTTTCTCAAGAGGGGAGAGGGGGGGGTCAGATTTCAAAATCTAGAGGGGGGTCAGAGGTAAAAAATTTGGGGAGAGGGCGGGGGCCCTGGATTTCTTTCTAGGGGGAGCCCCCAAAATTTTGAGGCTGGGGGGGTGGACCCCCCCCCGACCCCCCCCTTTCTCACCTATGCCCACAACAATTTTCAGCAAAAACCCTGCTATTGACGTTTTTTAATTTCGTTTTATTACTAAAATTGTTGAAATAAAAAATAAAAAAAAGTGATAGTAGAGATTTCGTTAAAAACATAAAAACTGGCTCAGAATTATGGTACAACTGTTGTGTTAAAAATTGGGAACAAACTAATTCCTATCAAATGATTAAACTTTCATTTAAATTTTTTGATTTGACCTCAGGAAACTACATTTTGAAACATTTGTTTAAAAGTAGTTTTTAACAAAAAAAACTGAGATGAAGCAGTAGCCAAGTGGTTAGAGCATAGGACTCAGAATACAGGAGCTCTAGGTTCGAATCCCCCTGGGAGTTATTTTTAACACCAAAAAAATGTTTTTTTTTTAATTTTAACTTTTTAATTAAAAAAAATGTACATTATTCAATACTGTATTCAACCCTGAGTACATGCTTTGAGGTGGTTTTGAAGTAAAACAGAGTCAAAGTGCCCCCCTTAAGGGAGGGTTGCAACCCCCCTAGCGCCCTCTTGGGGGTCAAATCAAAAAACAAAGTTCCCATTTGTAATGAGAACCCCCGAAAACCCCTGAGTGGTTGTTTTTGGCTGGTTTTGAAGTAAAACCGGAGTAGTTTGAGTTCCCCTTTGGGGGGCTCGCAACCCCCCTAGCGCCCCCTTGGAGGTCAAATCAAAAAACTAAGTTCGGATTTGTAATCAGGACCCCCAAAAACCCCCAAGTGGTTGTTTTTGGAAAAATCAAAGAAATTTTTAGAACTGTAGTGTTCTACCTTAAAAAATTCATTTTGACCTTAAAACTTAATTTGAGAGGCAGTTAGAAGTTATTTTTCCAAAATTGGGGGGGGAAAGATTTAAACCCCCATCTCAGAATTTGTGGGAAAGGGAGGGTAAAACTCCCCAACACCCCCTTCTTGTGCCCATGTATGGGTATAACCCCCCATGTGTATAACCCCCCTTCCCCCGGTAACTGCTCCCCCTCCTGCCCACCTATGATTTAGCACACCTGTGCAGGGTCTGGAAATGCCCCCTGCTTCATTTGAGGATTTTCCCCCCTGTTTTATTGCCCCCCCTGCCAAAAAATTAAAAAGTACCCAAAAATTATGACGCCATTTTTGACCTATGGTGACGCCATCATTGCAAATTTTTTGAAGTTTTTAGCCTATTTCAATGTATTTTAAGCCATCTTAGGCCTATATTCATACATGGCCAAGTGGCCAAGTTGGTCCGGAGTGGGGGGTTAAACCATACATGGGCAGGGGGGGGGGAGTTGGGGGGTTAACCCCCCAAATTCTGAGAAGGGGGGTTTAACCCCCCACTCAGAAGTGGGGGGGGAGAAAAAGTTAACCTCCCCCCCAATTTTGGAAAAATGAAGAAAAAAAATGTCTTTAAAATGACTTCTAACTGCCCCCAAACTTAAGTTTTGAGGTCAAAATGAATGTTTTAATCAATAAAAAGCTCAAAAATGCTATAAAGGCTTTTTGACCTAAAATTAGCGTTTTTACCTATTTTTCCTTCAAAATTGAAAAACGATATGGGTAAAATGCACTCCAGAAAAAAAACGATATGGGTATTTTGCATTTCTCAGATTTTAACCCCCCCTAATTTGGGGTTTAACCGCCCCCCACTCCGGACCAACTTGCCCATGTATGGGTTAAACCCCAAATTAGGGGGGTAAAATCCAAGAATTACAAAATACCCATGATGCCATAAAATTCCCCCCTCCAACCCCCCCCCCCCGTGCCCATGTATCTCTATATTTACCTTATTTTTTTTGCTTTTTTTTGTCCCTTTTTCTTCTCTTTTTTTCTTTTTTTTTCCTTTTTTCTCTCTTTTTTTTCTTTTTCCTCTGCTTGTCTTCCCTGTTTTATTGCCCCCTTTCTCCCCTTGAGTTTTGGAATTCCCCCCCCAATGAAACCTTGGCAGGGGGTGCGGTGCAGTGCACAGGTTTGATTTAGAAATTAGTTTTAGCATGCCATCAAAACCAGGATTGTACATACCCAGGGTTTCATTTTAAGGGGGGATGCATAGGTCACCGATGGGGGGGGGTGGTAGGGGGGGTTGGCACCATAGGTGTTTTTGGTTGGGTCGACTGGGGTGTCCACCTCCGGGTGGAAGGCCAAAATTTTTTAGGGGGGTCCGGACCCCCCTGGCTTTTTAGGGGGGGTCGACCCCGGGTGCGAGATTTCAAATTTAGGGGGGGGTCAGGGGGGTCCAATTTTTTAGCAAAATTTTTTTAACTCAATAATTTAAGTGTTTTTAGGTCTAATATTGAATTTTATGTATTAAAACAGCCTATTTAGGCCTAAAAAGTAAAACCGGTGTTTTTGACAGTAAATAAAAAAATATACTTCCAAATTGGTCGGGAGGGGGGGGGAGGGGGGGTCAGTCTCGCTAGGGGGGGTCCCACTCCCCAGACCACCCAAACCTCCCTCTATAAAGACCAAAAAACCCATTAACACCCCCCAAGAGGTCAAAAACCAAAACACCCTGAGGTATGGACCCCCCCTAGCCGTCGGAGATTGGTGACCTATGGGGGAATGCAGATAACCAAAAACCAAAAACAAAAACGACCTAATTTTTAAAAACATTAAAAGAGCAATAATAAAAATAAATAAAACTGTATAATACACTGTTTTTGGCCTAATAATGTATTATATATCTAATGTTTTTGACAGTAAAACATGTTTTCTTATTTAAAAATTACAATGGCAGGAGACCTTTCAGACTCCCTAGCTACACTCTCATTGTAAACAAGAGCAGATGAGCAGCATCTCGTCTCCATTTTTTAGGATACCTATATGGAAAAAATTGCTAAATTAAAAAATTTAAAAAAGAGCCATTACCTTTAGGTGGCTAAAAGTTTTAGTAGGGGAAGTATATATACAAATTGACCATATATGATTGTTTAGTGAAATTTTTTTTTGCTTTTTGAGAGTCAATTGTGGTACCAAAACTATTTTAAAGTTTGGAAAACTTTGAATTTTTAGCTTCTGAAAACCTCAAAATTTTACCATCTGGCAACCATTCATTTTACCCTCCCCCCGCCTAGCCTAACCACTATTCTTATTTCTCTTTGTCTGACTGTTTCAGAAAGGGGGGGGGGTCTGACTGTCTGACTGACTTGTCTGACTGTTTCAGAGGCTGGTTACGTATATCCCTAATCAAAACTAAATTTTATTAATTAGTGTTTTTTTATATTTTTTAGTTTAAATAAGGGACATACCCAGGGTTTCATTTTGGAGGGGGGAATTTCAGTACAATAAAAATTTTTAAGAGGGAGGGGGGCTCTGCCCCTTCCCACTCTCCCCGTCTAAAATTGAGGGGGGGGGGGAATAATAGGTGGGCAGGGGGGGTTATACCCCCCAAAATTTCTAATTTTGCTGACATCCCCCCCCCCTAAATTTGGGGTACCCAGGGACACCCCCCCCCAATTTCGCCTCCTGGAGAAAAATTTTTAAGCGTTATAAAAGAACTAAAAAAATTTTCCGCGCTTCCTGCGGAGTGTTTATTACCTTCTTTATGTCATATACTTCATTTTTTTCCTATTATTTAATAACAATAAGTCTACAAAACAAGGAAAAATTTTTTAACACACAGTTTGTTGATACCTTAAAATTTCCGATTTCCAAAACATTACAACTGAAAAATGAGTACATTGAATTACAGCTGAGCAATGCAAAGTACCAGAAAATGTTTTTAAAATTACTTCTTCTAACCTTTAAATTTTAAACCCCCAGTGGCGTGCCCAGGGGGGCGGCCGCCACCCCCCTCGAAATCTGTCAAAGCCAGATTTTTTTGTAAGGGGGGCTCTTAAGTTTTTTAAATTTTGGGAGAGAAAAAATTTTTTTTTAATATTAATACAGAAACTTTCCTACTGCCTTCCAAAAGCATATTAATAGTCAAAAACCCAAAATTTTCCCACTACGCCAGTAGTTTAAATTGACAATTTATTTTAGTTTTTCGATTTCAAACCAATCATCCCGTTTTGTAGTTAAGGCATACATGTTTAATAAAACTACTATAAACACTATTATCCTTTTATTAACATTTAAACACATGTTTTAAATGTATAGGTATAAAAAAACCTTGTTTAAATGTTTTAAATGTATAGGTATAAAAAAACCTTAAAATTTGTAATAAGTCAGACCTGTGCACGGTCTGGAAATGCCCCCCCCCCGTTTTATTGGAGGATTTGCCCCCCCCGTTTTATTGCCCCCCCCCCCGCCAAAAAAATGAAAAAGTACCCTAAAAATATGACGCCATTTTTGACCTATGATGACGCCATCATCGCGAATTTTTTGCAGTTTTTAGCCTATTTCAATGTATTTTAAGCCATTTTAGACCTATTTTTACCTTATTTCCGCTTTTTTTGTCCCTTTTTTCCCTTTTCCCTTCTTTTTTTCTCTTTTTTTCTCCTTTTTTTCTCTTTTTTTTTCTTACCCCCCTGCTTGCCCCCCCCGTTTTATTGCCCCCCCCGTTTCAAAAAAGTTGTCCCCCCCGTTTTGGAATTGCCCCCCCCCGTTTTAACCCCGGGGGGGGGGCAGTGCACACGTCTGCACTTGTGAGTATATATGAAGTGAAATTAAATCAATAACTGGTTATTATAATAGCTTCCTCTCTATTTTAACTCGCCAAATTAAAATGGCTACTATGCCATTATAGTAGAGAGTGTCATTTGAATGGAGAGGCTTATTATAATGGCCTACTTTTCCGTACTTTTTTATATAGGAGTTGCACATTTTTTGGTATATTATATATTTTTGATTAAATTAGACGAAATAAAATAGACAAAAGATTTTTAAAATTTTACTATCTTAAGTTAAAGATAATTTGGAATACAGTTGTATGCATTCTTGTGTACTCTTTAAAGTTGAATTTTTATTTTGATTTAAAATTTTGAAATTTGATTTATCCTCTTTAAACAAGCTAAATCTTTTTTGCATTGATTTTTTTTATTTGTGAAACTTGTAAAGAGCTTTTTAGAAAGCTAAGAATGGGGGGGATTTTTTTAGTGGGTTGCACACGTGCATAATAAAAGACTAATCAAAAACGCGATGTTTTTTAAATTGTAAAAGCAAAGTTCTTATTCAATAAATCACCCTGAAAGATCATATTATTTATTTTGCGTTAAGATACTGAAAGATTTTGAAAAGTGCAATTTTTAAAATGATAAGGAAGGTGTGTGATCACTCATTTTTGCTGGTGAAACCGATTTTTAAAAAAACTCCCCTTGTTCTCAATTTTTAAAAAATCAATTAATTTATCTAATTCATTTTATAATGTTCTAAATTTTCTGATCATTTTTAAATTTGCGGAAATTAAGAACTCAAGTGGGTCAGTTTTCAAAACGATTGAAGAGCTGCAGTTTAAACGATTTAATAAATAGTAAATTTCTTTGCTTTATGTTTCAAAACGTTTCTGGTACTATTATTAATGTGGATATTAATTTTAATTATATCCAACATCGATATACAAAACTAGAAAGGAGAGGGCCCGTAGGGCCCTCGCCTTTCTAGTCTACCTTATAATTGCGCAATGCGTTTTTAAGTTGGGAGGCGTCCGTTTGTTGCCCTGTTGCCCTGTTGTCCGTCCTTGGCATTTTTAATTTTTAATTTTTTTTTTTTGAGAAGGATTTTTTATAACTTTTCGCTCATAATTCTTCTTCACGTTAAAACTTTTCGCACTCCTCCTATCCCTGCGAAAAATTTGAGCGAAATTTCCACCCTCCAAATTCATTATTAAAAAAGGGTTATTTCCGTTAAAAAAACCGGACGTCGCGGAGGGAAATTCGGAAGGAAGGGCCATCCCATTTAGGGTCTTTGAATAACCCAGCTCACTCCCCATCGACTTTAAAGCCCAATCGCGCACGCGGCGGCCTCCTAAAAGGTTTTAGCTGGCCAGAGCTTTTAGATTGCGGAAACAAGAATGCGCGAGAATGCGCGATTAAGTTGGCAAAATTGAGTGACCTTAGCAGGCGCGTATGTATATAGCCAGTGCCCGCTAAAACATTCCGTCTGCAAAGCGACAAACAGGTTTTTTCCCCGGGCTGCCTGCTTAAACAGCGTTGGTAGCGTCGCTTATTACCTTTCTCGGTTGGTAGCGTCCGCAAGCGTGTTTATTATTTGTTATTTCTAATACCAAACGTGTTTATTTATAAAGAAATTTTAAAAATATGTATTTATATTTTTAAAATTCCTTTAACATTTTTGAAAATATTTGTTTTTAATATTATCATATTCTTATCTTATTTTTAAAATTCTTTTCAAATCCAAACTATAAATTTCGAATTTTAATTTCAAAATAAATAAATTTCGATTTTTTTTATTCTGTTCACCATTAATAAAAGGGGGAAATCTTTAAAAATCGTTAAAACAACTTTCGATTTTTTCAAATAAATTTCGATTTTTTTCCTTTTGTGAACTATACATTATTAAAAAGCAGGGGAAAAATCTTCAAAAATCGTTCAAATAAATTTCGATTTTTTTCTGTGCAAAATTATTAAGCCAGAGGGAATTGTTTAAAAACTCTTCAAATAAATTTCAATTTTTTTATTCTGTTCACCATTAATAAAAGGGGTAAATCTTTAAAAATCGTTTAAGTAAATTTCGATTTTTTTTCTGTCCAACATTATTAAGCCAGGGGAGAATTCCTTAAAAACTGTTCAAATAAATTTGAATTTTTTTATTCTGTTCACCGTTAATAAAAGGGGGAAATCTTTAAAAATCGTTAAAATAAATTTCGATTTTTTTTTTCAAATAAATTTCGATTTTTTTCCTTTTGTGGTGAACTATACATTATTAAAAAGCAGGGGGAAAATCTTCAAAAATCGTTAAAATAAATTTCGATTTTTTTTTTCTGTGCAAAATTATTAAGCCAGAGGGAATTGTTTAAAAACTGCTCAAATAAAATTCAATTTTTTTATTCGGTTTACCATTAATAAAAGGGGTAAATCTTTAAAAATCGTTCAAGTAAATTTCGATTTTTTTTTCTGTCCAACATTATTAAGCCAGCGGGGAATTTCTTAAAAACTGTTCAAATAAATTTCAATTTTTTTATTCTGTTCACCGTTAATAAAAGAGGGAAATCTTTAAAAATCGTTAAAATAAATTTCGATTTTCTTAAATAAATTTCGATTTTTTTTATTCTGTTCACCATTAATAAAAGGGGGAAATCTTTAAAAATCGTTAACACAAATTTGGATTTTTTCAAATAAATTTCGATTTTTTTCCTTTTGTGAACTATACATTATTAAAAAGCAGGGGGAAAGAAAAAAAGAGAAAAAAAGAGAAAAAAAGAAGGGAAAAGGGAAAAAAGGACAAAAAAAAGCGGAAATAAGGTAAAAATAGGTTAATGGCTTAAAATACATTGCCAAGAGGTGAAAAACTGCAAAAAATTCGCGATGATGGCGTCATCATAGGTCAAAAATGGCGTCATATTTTTTGGTTACTTTTTATTTTTTGGCGGGGGCAATAAAACGGGGGGGGCAAATCCTCCAATAAAACGGGTATTTCAGACGGTGCACAGGTCTGACTTATTACAAATTTTAAGGTTTTTTTATACCTATACATTTAAAACATTTAAACAAGGTTTTTTTATACCTATACATTTAAAACATGTGTTTAAATGTTAATAAAAGGATAATAGTGTTTATAGTAGTTTTATTAAACAATACGCCTTAACTACAAAACGGGATGATTGGTTTGAAATCGAAAAACTAAAATAAATTGTCAATTTAAACTACTGGCGTTGTGGGAAAATTTTGGGTTTTTGACTATTAATATGCTTTTGGAAGGCAGTAGGAAAGTTTCTGTATTAATATTAAATAAAAAATTTTTTCTCTCCAAAAATTTAAAAAACTTAAGGGCCCCTTACTAAAAAATCTGGCTTTGAGATATTTCTAGGGGGTGGCGGCCGCCCCCCTGGGCACGCCACTGGGGGTTTAAAATTTAAAGGTTAGAAGAAGTAATTTTAAAAACATTTTTTGTAGATTTCGCATTGCTCAGCTGTAATTCAATGTACTCATTTTTCAGTTGTAATGTTTTGGAAATCGGAAATTTTAAGGTATCAACAAACTGTGTGTTAAAAAATTTTTCCTTGTTCTGTAGACTTATTGTTATTAAATAATAGGAAAAATGAAGTATATGACATAAAGAAGGTAATAAACACTCCGCGCGAAGCGCGGAAAATTTTTTTAGTCCTTTTATAACACTTAAAAATTTTTCTCCAGGAGGCGAATTGGGGGGGGGTGTCAGCAAAATTCGAAATTTCGGGGGGTATAAACCCCCAACCCCCCTGCCCACCAATGGTCATGTATAAAAAACAAAATCACGATTTTTAGTAACACTGTCAGATTAATTTTAAAATTGCTTTAGGTATTTAAAAACATCAATTGCTTTAGGTATTTAAAAACATCAATACCGGTCAAAAATTCTCAGTTGGTAACTTTTCTAGATTTTAGTTAAACATCGTGAGCGAACTAGGGGTTTTGTATTTTGCGGGGAGAATTTTTGGACAGCTGAAAAACGTAACAAGGTCTTAATACGCAATATAATGTCGTAGACAGGCCCTGTGCTAGGAAAGCCATGCCCCCCCCCCCTTTCTGGGTTGGCCGGACTGAAAATAAGGAAGAGGAGGTAGGTCAAGGGGTGGGGTGAGGGGAGGTAAAAGTGACGATAACTAACTCCATTATGAACCCTGCTTCTCCCTACCTCCTTTCTTGGGGTATGCCCTTTTGCGAGTGAACTGGTTTTTTTGCTTCGAAAAATAATATTCACGTATTTTGGAAGAAAGAAGACCCATTCTGTTGTTAAGTTAATCTTTTTTTTAGTAAACTATTATAAAATAGACGTATTTATTTGCATCCGGCATAGGGCAACATGCAAAGATATCGTTAAAAGTTAAAACAGAATTCATGTGGAAACATCTCTGCTAAAGGAAAGTCGTTTTTTAAGGTTTAACTATAAAACACTAAAATATTGTTCTGCCAGTAATTAATAAACAATTTTTTAGCTTTTTTTTTAATTTTGTTGTCTTTATTAATTTTTAGCAGTCATTAAATATTTTGTAACGCACGAATCTATTTAAAATTAGTTGTTTTTAGTTTCACATGTTATAATCTTTAGAAAAATTACAGTCGTGGTTTGGGGATCTGAAGCAGCAAGTTGAATTATTAGAATTTGAAGAAAATCTTCCTGTAACAGGCAGAAAATTAGTGCAGTTTATACGAGCTGTTGAGGAGGTAGTTATCATTTTTATTGTTTTATTAATTACAGCACGTTTGTTTGTATGTCGTAATAATTTTATTTTTTAGGTTCAAGAATTTCACAGTCTGGATTCCAATGCTGGTGTAAAACAATTTTTGTTAGAATTAAAAGATATTATGCACCAACTACTTCGAATGATGAACATTAAGGAAGATACATTAGTGAAAATTCAGATGATTACTGATTTATCTTACGCATGGGAAATAATTGAAAGGTATGGAATGATGTTAGTAAGAGTACAGACGATACATAGGCACGGGGGGGGGGGTTGAGGGGGTTAACTTCCCCCCCCCAAATTCTGAGAAGGGTTGTTTAACCCCCCCCCACTCAGAAGTGGGGTGAGATAGAGGGTTGGGGGTTAACCCCCCATAATTTTGAGAAGGGGTGTTTAACCACCCCCCACTCAGAAGTGGAGAGAAAAAGTTAACCCCTCAATTTTGGAAAAATGAAGAGAAAAATGTCTTTAAAATGACTTCTAACTGCCTCCAAACTTAAGTTTTGAGGTAAAAATAAATGTTTTAAACAGTAAAAAGCTCAAAAATGCAATAAAAAGGGCTTTTGACCTAAAATTAACGTTTTTTACGTATTTTTTCTATAAAATGGAAAAACAATATGGGTAAAATGCACTCCAGAATAAAAAACGATATAGGTATTTTGCGTTTATCGAATTTTAAACCCAACCCCCCCCCCCTCACTCCGGACCAACTTGCCCACGTTTGGTACAGACTTATGCACAGTTCGGGAAATCACTCTTTTCCAGCTTTATTACTTATATTTATTACGGGCTGCGTGACTAATAGATGAAATAGGTGAGCGCGGTGCACGGTCCCACTCCTGGTAGCTAGAGAGGGTGGTTACCCGGGGAAAATTGCACCCGTATTCTAGGAAAGAGTAGGAGGTCCGAACCTCCCTGGCTTTCTAGGGGGAAGTAAAACCGGGGTTAAAATTTTTGAAATTTAAGGAGGGTTTAGGTGGGGTCCGAGGTCCGAAGCAAAGTTCTTTTACGTCGTCATAGGAGGTTTAATAATATTGTTCTTTTTACAGGATAATACTATTAAATAAAATGCGCTATAAGGTGGCCAGTCTCTTAGATTTTGGGGGCATACCCGACCTCCTAAATTTGTGGGGAGGGTGTCCGAAAGATTTTTTGAGGTACCTGTACACCCCAACTACGCCATTTTTAGCGTTTCTAGTAATAAGACCCCTCCCCTAAATTTTAGGAAGAGTGTCGGCATTTTCGAGATTTTTGGGGGGTATAACCATAGGCAGGCAGGTTGGCGCTATAAAAATCTCAAAACTGCCGACACTCCCCCCATAGATGTTTTTGGTCGGGTCCGCTAGGGGGGGGGGGTCCACCCCCGGGTGGAAGGCCAAAATTTTTAGGGGGGGGTGCCCGGGGGGTGCGGACCCCCCGGGGGTTTTAGGGGGGGTCGACCCCGGGTGCGAGATTTCAAATTTAGGGGGGGGTCAGGGGGGTCCAATTTTTTAGCAAAATTTTTTTTAACCCAATAATTTAAGTGTTTTTAGGTCTAATATTGAATTTTATGTAATAAAACAGCCTATTTAGGCCTAAAAAGTGTATTTAAACACTGTTTTTAACTAAAAAAACGTGTTTTTGACAGTAAATAAAAAAGTATACTTCCAAATTGGTCGGGAGGGGGGAGGGGGGGGTCAGCTTCGCTAGGGGGGGGGGGTAGGTCGGACCGCTCTCGAGCTTGGGGGGAGAGGGGGGGGCCCCCCTGGATTTTTTCCAGGGGGGGGGGGTCCAAAATTTTGGCTCTAGGGGGGGGGTGCACCCCTCTGTCCCCCCCCCAAAAACATCTATGACTCCCCCCCCCTTGAATTTGGGGGGTTCCAGTACTAAAAAAAATTGGTATTTGGGGTATACCTCAAAAAATTGTGTGACACTCCCCCCCCCTCCAAAAAAATTGGGGTCGGGTCAGGCATACCTTCCCCCAAAATCCGGGAAGCTGGCTACCTATGCGTATAATTCCTCTAACCCTTTGCCCACCAAATACATTCAAGTGTAAAAAATGTGTGGAAATACAAATTTGTGTTCGTTTTTTGAAAAAAAAAATCCATTAAACATAAGAAATAAAATTTTCTCGAGGGGGTGGAAGGTCAGATTTTAAATTCTTGGGAGGAAGGGCAGGTGTAAAAAAACTTAAAAATTTGGTGGAAGAAGGCTAGATTTTTAGGGGGAAAGGACAAAATTTTGAGGTTAGGGGGATGAATGAATCCCACCCTCTAAAGCTCCATTTTTCACCTATACCTCCTTTTTGCTTTTTTTTCTTTTTTTTCTCATCACTATTTTTAAAAATTGGCCCCTTCACCATGCTCCCTATTTTAGGAATCAACCTGTGTTACACTCCCGGGGCATTGCGCCATGTCACACAGTTAGAGAATGCGTAATAAACAGACACTTATATAAACATTGTAGTCCTAACGGTCCTAACTGGTAATTTTTTTAGATACACAAGTCTTATGCAAACTGGGGTCAAACAGGATCCAATGCTTGCAATTAAACTTCGGGCAACATTTATAAAGGTACGTATATCTAGCCCTCGCTGTTTACGTTGATTATTATTTCAACCTCATAAAAATTATTGCAGCAGACATGTACAATGACCCTTTCTTTCCTCCCGGAAGAGGTTTAACTGGAGAGGAACATTTTCAGATTAAAAAAAAGGTAGGAGGCAATTGTTAATAAAACAAAATGCGGAAAAAAGGAAGCGTTTTAGGAGAATGGTTTAGAGCGGAACGGGGGGCACAACCACTTCGCTGATAAAGCGGCGTGGGGGGAGCATTATCAAATCATGCACAGGTCTTTTTATTGTTAAAACACGTTTAAATTTGTTGTCTTATTTACAGTAAGTTTAATTGCGACTAGATTTTTACAATTGTACACAGACAATGCACATTAATAGTTTTAGCTAGGAAGTGCGTTGGACTTGCCGTTGCTACGTATCCAACAGGCATCGAGTCCGGATTTAATTTCTGTTTCTGCGTTCTATTCGAGAGAGTTGGTGCTTTATATTCGACGGGTCCTCCAAGTCATTCCGGAAACGGTCTTTCATCTTTTGGCCAAAATCGTTAAATTACAAACAAGTAAAATCCAAGAGCTTCCCACAAGATTAGACAAGGATAAAATGAGGGAATATACGAAGCTTGACGAAAGATACGAGGTGAAAACGTTGTTTGCTTCGACATTTTGTAGTTAAATTGTTGTATATTTCTTAAAAATTAGTTTTCTAATAGATTTGAAAAATATTAAAATGTCTTGTAACGTTTTTTAAATGAGTTAGTATTGTCAAGAATAAGACAAGAGAATGTCCGACTGTACACTAAATTTTTGACCAAAATTTTGCGATAAAACTCGCACTTTTGATTTCATGTGCGACTTTTCTCGCAAAAATCCGCCATTTTCTGCTAATTTTCCCGTGCTGCGATTTTTAACACAGTGTTAGTTTTCTCGCAGTGAGGACTGCGACTTCTTTCGCACTCTATGCTGCTTTATTCGCACTGCGAGTCTGGCTGCGCAACAAAAAAAATGCAGATGCTGGTAGTCATATCCAATGGAGTAAAACACTTCGAAACTTGTTTTATTTAATTTTAAAACGTTGGAAAGTTACTTTATTTTATTAAGATTTAAAAGTTTTAACATCTTAACGTCAAAAAAACAACTTTTACTCATTTAAACACAAAATTTTCGCTCCGCTTTGTTTTTATTTTTTTTGTTGTGCAGCCCGACTCGCAGTGCGAAAATAATCGCAGCACGAATAAAGCAGCATAGAGTGCGAAAAAAGTCGCAGTCCTCACTGCGAGAAAACTAACACTGTGTAAAAAATCGCAGTGCGGGAAAACTTGCAGAAAATGGCGGATTTTTGCGAGAAAAGTCGCACACGAATTCGAAAGTGCGACTTTTCTCGCAAAATTTTGGTCAAAAATTTAGTGTACAGTCGGACATTCTCTTGTGTTATATATTCTTGGTATTGTTAACAGCACTTCCTTCCATATTAAATTTTCATCTTAACGTTGTGTTGTCAAATTATCATCGTTTTGAACAATAACAACTATAAATCCAGTCTTGACTTTAAAAGTTTTTTTTTAAATTTTATCTAAATAAATGCTTTTTATAGGTTGCTCGTTTGACTCACGCCATATCAGTTTTGACGGAAGGGGTTTTGGCCATGAAAACTACAAGTGTAGGAGTGATAAAAGTGGATCCAAAACAACTGCTGGAAGATGGAGTTCGCAAAGAATTAGTTCATCAAGTGGCCACAGCAATGCACGAAACACTTGACTTTAGCAAAAAGACTAAAGTAATATTTTTGAGTTTTTATTAAAATAGCATAATTTTATTTATTAAAATTACGTTCACATTCAAAATTAAAGTATTGCTTTTCAAAAATAAAAATAAGTTTTAACTATTTGATGATTGAAACCTTAACCATTGATGATTTAACTAGGGACGTACCCAGGGTTTCATTTTGGGGAGGGGGCGGATTGCAGTACAACGCCTCCCCCCCCCCCGAAATTTTTTTCCGAAATTTGGGGGGAGGGGCGAGCACCCCCACCCATAATTTTTGAAAAGGTTAGAAAAACAGGGATAAACGTAAATAAAGCTGTATAATACACTATTTTTGGTCTAATAACGTATTATTAAGAATAAGAGAAGAATGTACCACTCAATACAAAAAATCGCACCCATCCGTGCATCGGTTTGCCATAAATAAACCTCCCGGAGGGGTCTATATACTCCCCCGGGGGGGTCTATATACTCCCCCCGGTGGGTCTATATACTCCCCCGGGGAGGTCTATATACTCCCCCGGGGGGGTCTGTATACTCCCCCCGGGGGAGCATATAAACCCCCCTCGGGGGAGTGTATATGCTCCCCCAAAATTTAAAAAAAAATTTTTTTTGTGGAAACGCGTCGCCGTAGCGCGGTTGTCTCGTTGACTGTAGAAACTGTATTTATTATGTCGCCGAAAAGTAATATGTCGCCCCGGTTTTCCGGCCATTATCACAAAAACAACTGTTTTACTAATCAAAAGTTTCACGTTTAACGGAAATTTCAATAAAATTTCGATAAAAAATAACTTTATTACTAAATAAACACTATTTTTACATAATAAATACAGTGTCTACAAGCAACGAGACAACCGCGCCGCGGCGACGCGTTTCCACAAAAAAATTTTTTTTTAAATTTTGGGGGAGCATATCAGTGGCGTGCCCAGGATTTCATTTCGGGGGGGGGCGGTCTGGGGGGTGGTGTACTAACCCTGAGGAGGGGTCTGGGGGGCTGCAGCCACCAGAAATGGGGGGTCTGGGGGGGTGAGAGCTCCCCAGCGGGGTGAAGGGGCAGAGCCCCTTGTCAGGGGTGTCCGGGGGGCAGAATGCCCCCCGGGGGAGAAAATTTTTAATTTAAGGCGCTAAAATACACTAGAAATTTTAATTCCAGATGATAATTAAAACAAAATTTAAGGTTTTTTTATTCCTATCCACTAAAAACATGTGTTTAAAACGTTAATAAAAGGTTAATAGTGTTTTAGTAGTTTTATTTAACATGTATGCCTTAACTATTGGGCGGCAAAATCGATTTGAAATTGAAAAACTGAGATAAATTGTCAATTTAAACTACCCGCGAAGCGGGGAAAATTTGGTTTTTTGACTATTAATATGCTTTTGGAAGGCATCAGGAAAGTTTCTGTATTAATATTTAAGAAAAAAAATTTTCTCTCCCAAAATTCAAAAAACGTAAGGGTCCCTCCCCCCTTACGAAAAAATCCGGCTTCGCCGGATTTCGGGGGCGGCCGCCCCCCCCCCCCCCCCCCCCCCGGCACGCCACTGGAGCATATACACTCCCCCGGGGGGGGGGTTATGATGCTCCCCGGGGGGGGGTCTATATACTGCCCCGGGGGGATACTCCCCCGGGGGGTTCTACACATCCCCCGGGGGGGTCTATACTCCCCCCGGAGCACATAACCCCCCGGGGAGTGTATATGCTCCTTAAAAATTTAAAAAAAATTTTTTTTTGTGGAAACGCGTCGCCGCGGCGCGGTTGTCTCGTTGACTGTAGAAACTGTATTTATTATGTCGCCGAAAAGTAATATGTCGCCCCGGTTTTCCGGCCATTATCACAAAAACAACTGTTTTACAAATCAAAAGTTTCACGTTTAACGGAAATTTCAATAAAATTTCGATAAAAAATAACTTTATTAAATAAACACTATTTTTACATAATAAATACAGTTTCTACAATCAACGAGACAACCGCGCCGCGGCGACGCGTTTCCACAAAAAAATTTTTTTTTTAAATTTTGGGGGAGCATATACACTCCGGTATTATCCAATGTTTTTAGCAGTAAAAACATGTTTTCTAAGTTAAAAATTACATTAACAGAGCCTGGATTTCACAAAAATTGATTTAGAGACCTTAAAGACCCCAGGGCTACACCCACACTAGGTACCTGTATGAAAAAATACCAAGCTATTGTTGTAGGCGGCTAGAAATTTTAGGAGGGGTAAAGGTATATACAAATCAACGAAATATGATTGTTTGTTTTGTTTGATGTGTAATACGTATTGTTTATTAAAATTATTGTACTTTTTTTAATAACAACAAGCAAAATAAATGGCAAGAAATATGCGTACGCATAGTATAGAACTTGACCAAAATTGGAACTGCAAAATTTTTTTGCTTTTTGGGGGTTAATTGTGGTACCAAAACTATTTCAAAGGTTAGCGCCGAGCGATTAACGAGGCGCTAGAAAATTTAAAATTTTTGGCCTCTAAAAACCCCCAAATTTTACTATCTGGCGACCATTTTTTTTGGACGGGGGGGGGCGGCCGCCCCCTCCCCCGCCTAACCACTATTCTTATTTTTCCATCCGTACGACCATTTTCGGGGGGGGGCGGCCACCCCCCCCCCCCGCCCAACCACTATCCTTATTTTTCCCACGGTCCGACCATTTCGGGGAGGGGGGGGGGGGGGCGCCCCCCCCCGGTTACGTTCCTGTATTTAACCACACTTCACACCCTAAATCCGTGTGTTACCCATCCCCCTCCCCATTTCCACCCCACTCCGGGCCAACTTGCCCATGTAAAATATGATACAAAATATTGTGTTAGCAAAATGAAGCAGCTTTTATAATTTGCAAGCGAGTAGCGCGCGTGTTCGAATCGTTAAGGCCGGTTCACACCGGACTGGCAGCTGATAGGTGACGCACAGCGCACACCATTCATACCACAGCAACAGTGACGTTCATAGGTGAGAACGGTCGGGGAAGCTAGGGGGGTGGTTACCCGGGGTAAATCGAATTTTAAATTCTAGGAGGGGGTCCTAGGGGGGTCTGGACCCCCCTAGCTTTTTAGGGCGGGTCGACCCGGGGTGCGAAATTTTGAAATCTAAAGGGGGGTCAAGTGGGGTCCGGTGTCCAAAGCAAAACAGTTTTAAACCATAATAACTTTAATAATTCCTAAGATAATACTACATTTTATTGATTAAAAAGCGATATTCTGGTATAAAAAGGGTGTAAAAGCATGAATATGTGATGAAAATTCACGTTTTTGGAAGAAAATTTAGTACAAAAAAAGTACCCAAAAATTTCCCGAGGGGGGGGGGTCAGATTTCAAATTCTAGAGGGGGGTCAGGGCTAAAAAATTCGGAAATTTCGGGGAAGGGGGGGCCCCCTAGATTTTCGTCTAGGGGGGTCCTAAAATTTCCAGGCTAGGGGGAGTAGACCCCACCCTGCCCTCCCCCCTTTCTCACCTATGGTGGCGTTGTAGTGATGTAAACGCGCGCGTTCACTGTCCACTGCCTTTCTGATGTGAACCGGTTTTTAGCATACATGGGCAAGTTGGTCCGGAGTGGCGGAGGGGGTTAAACCCCCAAATTAGGGGGGCTAAAATCCGAGAAACGCAAAATACCCATATCGTTTTTTTTTTCTGGAGTACATTTTACCCATATAGTTTTTCAATTTTGAAGAAAAAATAGGTAAAAAACGCTAATTTTAGGTCAAAAAGTCCTTTTTATTGCATTTTCAGTTTTTTATTGCTTAAAACATTCATTTTGACCTCAAAACTTAAGTTTGGAGGCAGTTAAAAGTCATTTTAAAGACATTCATAGATGAACAAGGGGGGGTTAGGGTGGGGTCCACCCCCCTAGCCTCGAAATTTTGGCCCCCCCCTAGAAAAAAATCCAGGGGGCCCTCCCCTCCCCCCAAATTTTCGATTTTTTACCCCTGACCCCCCTCTAGATTTTGAAATCTGACCCGCCCCTCCCCTCTCGAAAAAATTTTAAGTACTTTTTTTATACTAAATTTTCTTCCAAAAACGTGAATTTTTTACACAAATTCATGTTTTTACACCCTTTTTATACCTGAATATCGCTTTTCATTCAATAAAAAGTATTATTATAAAAAATATCTTTTAAAAAAAACTATTATTAAACCTTTAATGGTTTAAAAGTAATTTGTTTCCGAAATCGGACCCCACCTGACCCCCTCTAGGTTTCAAAATCTTCCACCCTGGGTCGACCCCCTAAAAAGCTAGGGGGGTTCAACCACCCCTAGGACCCACCTCCTAGATTTTGAAGTGTCATATACCCGGGGTAAACACCCCCTTTGGCTTTTTGACCGTGTTCATCTATGAAGACATTTTTTTCTTTATTTTTCCAAAATTCGGGGGTTGCTCCCTAAAATCCTCTGATAGAGGTGGGGCCTTCGACTAACATTCTACATCAACAACAGTGCTGATATAGGGTGATTGGCGGCAATATGGAATAATAACCATCGCCGGCCCGCTTCAGCTATAAAAAAAACCTTTTCTCCCCTTCCACTTCTGTGGGGAGGGGGGGTTAAACCATACATGGGCAAGTTGGTCCGGAGTGGGGGGGGGGTTAAACCCCAAATCAGGGGGGTTAAAATCCGAGAAACGCAAAATACCCATATCGTTTTTTTTTCTGGAGTGCATTTTACCCATATCGTTTTTCGATTTTGAAGGAAAAATAGGTAAAAAACGCTAATTTTAGGTCAAAAAGCCCTTTTTATTGCATTTTTGAGCTTTTTATTGCTTAAAACATTCATTTTGACCTCAAAACTTAAGTTTGGAGGCAGTTAGAAGTCATTTTAAACACATTTTTTTCTTCATTTTTCCAAAATCGGGGGGGGGGGTAACCTTTTCTCCCCCCCACTTCTGAGTGGGGGGTTAAACCCCCCTTATCAGAATTTGGGGGGGGGTTAACCCCCCCCCCAACCCCCTCCCCCGTGCCCATGTATGGATTAAACCCCCCCTCTCATTTATTTTATTTTGTTTACAAAAATGTCTGTTTTGATTCTTTTTTGTATTTCAAAACTAAAAATTTTACTTTTAAAAAATTTATGTAGTTTTTTTTTCACTTGGCCTTTAACAGTTTTTATCAATTGTTACAGTGATGGATGTTGTTGTTGTTGTCATAACCAGGGCGAAGTGTCCAGCAGAGGTTGCTACATCTGTTGGTCGTTCCCTGGGGCCCAAGGTTAATATAGAGATGTTCGATCTTGAGGGCAGTTTAAGATGTGGAGGACATTTGTGAGGTCCGTGATTGCCATCTGGGCATAAATTTTTCATTTTGCTATTTTATTTTGATATGAGAAGAGTTTGTGACTATAGCCGGAGGAGCGAAGTTAAGCCAGGGTGGAACTAGCTGATCTGGGTAGGTGTTGCTCGGAGTAGTGAATTTCATGAGTAAAAGTTCCAAAAAGAAGGTTTTGCTGGATCTGTTTACCTGTTTCTTTTGTGAAGTAGATGTGCATATTTTTGTTGATTTGTTTTTCTGTTAAACTTAAGTGAAAGAAACTGTCGGCAATTGGCCCGCATTTTGACTATAGGGTGTCTTTCATTGTTGTTGGTCTTTTGTTATTTTCTGTTATTTTGTTGATCGGGTGGTTTGGTTGTTTGGTTTTAGCTAAAAATTGGGTAGACAAAAGCAAAGAATTTTGGTTTCTTCGTGGAGATCATACATGAGCACAGGGGGGAGGGGTAGGGTGGGGTCCACCCCCGACCCCCCTGGCCTCGAAATTTCGGACCCCCCCCCTCTAGAAAACTAAATCGATCCCTCCCTCCCCCCCTTTTCGAGCCAAATTTTGGGTATGAATTTAGGTCAAAATTTACTGTCTTAAACACGGTTTTGTAGTAAAAAACAGTACTGTTGTACTCTTTTTATACATGAATAGCCTATTTTAGTATATAAAATTCTATATTAGTGCTAAAAAACTTAAATAAATGATTTAATGTGACTTTGTTTGCAGTAGCGTGCCCAGGATTTCATTTCGGGGGGGGGGGCGGTCTGGGGAGAGTACATATTAACCCTGAACCCTGAGGGGGGTCTGGGGGGCAGAATGCCCCCCGGGGGGAGAAAATTTTTAATTTAAGGCGCTAAAATACACTATAAATTTTAATTCCAGATGATAATTAAAACAAAATTTAAGGTTTTTTTATTCCTATCCATTTAAAACATGTGTTTAAAACGTTAATATAAAAGGTTAATAGTGTTTTTAATAGTTTTATTTAACATTAACCCGCGAAGCGGGGAAAATTTGGTTTTTTGACTATTAATATGCTTTTGGAAGGCATTAGGAAAGTTTCTGTATTAATATTTAAGAAAAAAAATTTTCTCTCTCAAAATTCAAAAAACGTAAGGGTCCCCCCTTACGAAAAAATCCGGCTTCGCCGGATTTCAGGGGAGGCGGCCGCCCCCCCCCCCGCCCTTCCCTGGGCACGCCACTGTTTGTTTGGAAACCGGACCCCCTCTGACCATACATGGGCAAGTTGGTCCGGAGTGGGGGGGGAGTTAAACCATACATGGGCGGGGGGGGGGCTGGGGGTTAACCCCCCTCAATTCTGAAAAGGGGGGTTTGACCCCGCACCACCCAGAAGTGGGCCCCCCAATTTTGGAAAAATGAAGAAAAAATGTCTTTAAATGATTTCTATGGGTATTTCTGATTTCTTTATGGGTAAAATGCACTCCAGAAAAAAAAACGATAAGGGTATTTTGCGTTTCTCGGATTTTAACCCCCACCCCCACTCTGGACCAACTTGCCCATGTATGGGTTCAACCCCAAATTAGGGGGGATTAAAAATCCGAGAAACGCAAAATACCCATATAGTTTTTTTTTAGTGCATTTTACCTATATCGTTTTGCAATTTCAAAGAAAAAAATAGGTAAAAAACGCTAATTTTAGGTCAAAAAGCCTTTTTATTGCATTTTTAAGCTTTTTACTGTTTAAAACAATCATTTTGACCACAAAACTTAAGTTTGGAGGCAGTTAAAAGTCATTTTAAAGACTTTTTTCTTCATTTTTCCAAAATTGGGCGGTTAACCTTTTCTCCCCCCCACTTCTGTGTGTGTGTGGGGGGGGGGTTAAACGTCCCTTTCAGAATTTACGGGGTTAACCCCCCAACCCCCCCCGTGCCCATGTATGCTTCTGACCCCCTCTGGATTTCAAACTGGTCTACCCCGGGTCGATCTCCCTAAAAAGCTACGAACCCCCCCCCCCCCTGGACCGCCTTCCTAGCTTTCAAAGGGCCATTTACCCGAGGTAGCCACCACCCCCTAGCTTGCCGTTCCATGCTCATGTATGGTGGAGATGGTCGGCCAAAGCCATGCGATGGCAGCCAGTTGCACATTCTTAACGCAGCATTTTGAGATGTGTAGAGTTTTTAGAAGTTGGTTTTGAAGAAGACCAGATTGGTCTTGCCTAAAAACAAAAGGTGGTCGAACTGTTGGTCTTTAAATGATTTATTTTGTTTGTTTTTAGAGGAATGTGTGAAGTTATCGGTTTTAAAAAATTGTTGAGAAAGCTTTATTGGATCTTTTTTAATCAGAAATTAGTGAAAATAATGCATTTTTGTCTGGTTTCTGCCCGCAAAATATTTTTTGATGCTAAAATGTCTGGTTGAAATTACAATTAAGTTTGCCGCGACATTTTTTGTACAAAAAAACGCAATATTTCAAATACTGCACCAATATTATATCTTAACCGTCAATATGGAAGGTTCTTCACTTATGTCCTAGATCCACTAAAATTATAAGTCTGATTCACCCTATGTAACCACTCCCTAGTTTATAAGAACATGCTCAGCTTTGGCAGCAATAGACCACAGCAGAGCACATCTTGTTTTTATAAGTCTTTTTTTTCTACAATTAAAGAGTAAAAATTAACATTGTTCCTAAGTCGTCAGGACTCTAGAGAGAAAAAGAAAGAGAACTCATCTGTATTTTAGAATTAAATGAATTGGGACGTTTTTTATCTACTTTTTTAACCATAATTCTTTTCACGTTCATCTTGATTAAAATTGGCAGGAAGAGATTTTCGCAAGTCGTACTTACTTTTCTTACCCAGAAAAGAGATGTTTCACAATATGTTTGTATAACTTTTGCCTTATTTGTTACGTTGTGTTATATTGTGTTATAGGTTAAATACTCCTAGCTGAGAACATAAACGTGATTGAATTTTCGCCTTATTAAAAAAAACACATTTTTTCTACTTTCACACACCTCTTTTTACCTGTTTTTAATAAACACTTTAAAAATCATTGCTACTATAAGATTTTTTATATGAATTGGTTTTTAGTGTAAAGAAGTATATTATATATGTATGCATTATGTAATCAACGCTTGTATTTTTGTTTAAATTTTGTTTTTTATACGTTTAAAATCGATTTTGGTTAAGATTATTTGGTGGTAAGTTGACAATTAACATAGCCGTGAAATACTTGCTGCCGTCTTTTTTGACGGTGCAGTGTAAAGTGAGTCATTTCAACTTGTTTCCGGTCAGTGGTCCCCACGCGCAGAAGAAAGCATGCGTACTGTAAGGACTCGCGAAACTGCGCAATTGCGAACTCATTTAGGATTTTTACAACCTCAAGTAAAGTTGGAAGCGTGCCCATACATGATTTCTGCTACCACTACGCTGATTAGTCGATTTGAAAGACGAAAAACAATTCTGAGCAATTATTGGAGTAAGGCCCGTTCACACCTGATCCCAGTTCCCAGATCCCAGTTCCCAGATCCCAGAAACGGCCTGTTCACACATGTTTGTTTACCGGGATAAAAACTCGTGCGCGCGAGGGTTGTTTTAGTCAAATAACGCGCGTAAGATCGAACGGACAACAGGAAATATTCGTTTAAAACACAAAAAATATTTAAAATAAATTTTAAATGTTCTAAATTGAATAATTAAAACAAAATTGTAAAAAAAGTTTACTGTAATAAAACATGTTTTTATTACTTTTATGAATAAATTAATATTTCACAATCGTTTTGATCATATAAATTATTTTTTTAGACTATAAAAACTGTTAAACTTTTAAATTTGTTTAAAAAAATTGTTTTAGCAATGATTTGGGAAAAACACAAGGATTTTTGTATCATATTCGTGCCTGCTTTAAGAAACAAAACAAAACAAAAGCGAAGCGTTGTAATTGAAAATCGTACCTACGAAGCGTTGTAGAATCGTACGTACGAATACAAAATAATCGTTAAAACACAAATAAAGAATATTTTAAAAATAATTTTTAAGGCGCTAAATTGAAGTGTCAAAAAAAGCTAAGAATCAAGTCTAGTGTAATAAAACGTAATAGTTTATTACTTTTATAAATAAAATAATATTTTAAAAACGTTTTAATAATATAGATTAATTTTTTTTAAACTAAAACTTCTAAATTTGTTTAGAAATATCGTATTAGGATTGTTTTGGTAAAAAAGCAACAATTTTTGTTCCATATTCGTACACCCGCCTGGAGAAACGCAGAAAAAAAAGAAGCGGAGCGCTGTTGTAATAATTGCACACAAAGAATTCAAAAAATCAATATTGTGCAGCTGGTGTGTGTGCTTAATTAACATAATTACCAACATTACGTGAAAAATCTGTATGTATGCACTGAGCGCGTGTGATATATGCGCGAAGACGCCTCTCCGCTCGCTTTCCCTTAATTTTTTCCCAGAAGTTGGAGCGCCGCTCCAAGTCTTTCTGGGAACTGGGATCTGGGATCTGGGAAACAGGTGTGAACACTTGTTATTGCTGTTTCTGGGATCTGGAAACTGGGAACAGGTGTGAACGGGCCCTAAATAAAAAGGCAAGAGTCGCAGCTACGAGGATTTTACCTATAGGGTGACGTGCGAAATTACCATGGCAAAATTTACCATAATGAAAAATGCGTTTCAAGCTAAAATGTGTTAAAAAAAACTTAGTTTGAATCATGAAAGCATTAAATTAAGTTTGTTTTTTTTTCCTGAGCAAAGCCCTAAAATCAAGCTAAATTTTATCATAATAAAATTTTGTTGTATTTTCCAAGCGCCAAACTTTGAAGGAAATATTGCAAACGCATTATATTTAGGGTGAATTTACACCACCTTATGGTGATTTTGTAACGTTTATGGTGATGTCGAGTCATTTGCCTATGGTGAGTCCATGGTTTTTTTATACGGACCCATGTATTAGGCGTTGTGCAGTGATTAGTCGTTCGTCTTTTGACTTTATGACTATTCGCTGAGGTGAATATTCTTTGAAGCATCTTTGTTTTAAGATGGCAAACACCGAACGTATTCTGAGTAAAAAAATATCCCATTCGAAGATTCCGCATCGCGATCTTTTTGAGACACCATATCGCGTCGCGATTCTTTTTAAAAAAATCAATTTACTAAAAAGTGTCTTGTTAAGTGTAACCAAGAATACATAACAAAAAATGTGTCACTATGTATTAAATTTCTTCTCTATGCATGCATTGCTTTGACAGAAAATTAACCCCCCGGGGGTTAAATTTAACCCCCCGGAGGGTTAATTTTCTGTCAAAGCAATGCACACTAAACCGTTGTGTTCAAGCAGTATTTCTATTTGTGTTACGTGTTTTGTGTAATTTAAAAAAAGTTGAAATAATTCTTATTCTGTATAAAAATTCTAACAAATCTAGAGTAGTATTTCTTAAAATTTTATGATTTTGTGCTTAGTTTAATTGATTTTTTTATTGATAAAGAGAAGATAATGAAAAATTTTATTCAAATATTCTATGAGCGACAATTTTATGTTTTTCTTCTTTAAAATAACTGAATCAGAAAGTAATCGACCAGTCTAATGCTTTTTTATGATTTATTTTATATGATATTTTGTCATTTCCTGTCGTTTTCGTGATTTTTTTATTTACCACCTTTATTTTTTTCGTACCAACTAGGATGGTCAAATTTGACCCCCCGGAGACTTAAATTTCTGTCAAAGCGATGCACGGATGAAAAAAAAATTTAATATACAGTCAGACCTGTGCACGGTTTGAAAATGCCCCCCCCCCGCTTTACTGAAGGATTCCCCCACAGTTTTATTGCCACCCTCCAGAGGAAAAATGAATAAGTACCCAAAAATATGACGCAATTTTTTACCTTTTATGACGCCATCATTGCGAGATTTTTGCAGTTTTTAGCCTATTTCAATGCATTTTAAGTCATTTTAGACCTTTTTTTACCTTATTTTCGCTTTTTTTATCTTTTTTCCTTTCTTTTTTCTCTTTTTTTCTCCTTTTTTTTCTTTTTTATTTCTTTCCCTCCTGCTTGCCCCCCCCGTTTCAAAAAAGTTGCCCTCCGTGCCCCCCCGTTTTGGAATTGCCTCCCCCCATAAAACCCCAGGGGGCAGTGCACAGGTTTGCACAGTGATACATTTTTTGTTATGTATTCTTGCTCTAACTAATTTAATATAGACCAAAAATTATATAATATACCGACTAAAAATTGGCTCGATATAAGGATATAGATGTTTTTTGAGGGGTCCACCTTCCCTAGCAGCGAAATTTTGAATTTCTCCTGAGAAAAACCCAAACTCCCTTTAAATCTTGAAAGTGGTGCCGGCTGACTTGTTCTATATTTACAGTAAAAAACAGTCCATTTGTAAAGTTTTTTGAAACAAATTTTTTGAAACAGAGATGGCAAAGCAGGACAGAAAGAAGAACAAGAGAACAAAAAAAACACAGAAAAAAGCGAAATTTTAGGGTTTTCTTTTTTTCCCACATTTTTTACTTGTTTCTTGTTTTACTAAATAGAAATAGGTCTAAAATGGCTTAAAATGCGTTTAAATAGGTTAAAACCTGCAAAAATTTAACGAAAATAGGCAAAGGTAACACATTAAATTTTTTAGTACATTTTTTTTATTTTTGGGCGCGATGGGCATTTCCAAACCGGTGCACAGTACTGAATGCCAAAAAAATTAAATTTTAATGACTTTGAATAATTTTATTTTAAAACCAAAGCCCTTCCCTCTAAAAAGTCAGGGGGTCCAGACTTTATATTAGGCATACCGACCAAACATCTAAGAAAGAAGAGGCTCCATTCGAAAATTTCAAAGGCAAGCAAAATGTCAAAAAAATAGGGAATGCCCCCACTTAACTTTTTCCAAAGGAGTGGGGCGAAATTTTGAAACTAATGGAAGTAAACTTCACCCTGCCCTGGTAATGTTCACTTTCGGTGAACTACAGGTAATGAACTAAATATTTTAGCAAAGTGAACTAATTCCAAAATTACAATCTTTGGCCGCACAAATGGATGGATTTCGGCGATCTTTTTCCTATATAAGCGACTATATTAACCTAAGTGGGTTAAAAATATGGCAAGAAGAGTTGTCGCGGATCATTAATTATAATTTGGAACAAGAATGCAATGGATTTCTTAAAATACAAGTATTGTTTTTATTATTAGATTTTTAAAACAAGTGATACAATATCAATTATCTTTTTTATTTATCATCTGCAAAGTTTTTAAAATGTAATAGTGCATGATACGACAACAGCGATTAAATTTCGTTTTAAACTGCAACAACATTTTTTAAAAATCTCAAGACTTCGCCATTATTAACAGAAAACTAGGAAAGTTAAGAACACTAAAAGCTATATATTTTTTAGTTTTTGTGGGTGGGTTATCTAATGTTTTTTTTAAATAAAAACCCTCCTTTTTTAAAATTTTGGGGTATTACTACTGTGCCCATTCACGAGGTATACCTGACTCTGACTTAAAATTTTTGGAAGAAGTATCCTCTGAATTAAGTACTGGGTCTCCCCAAATTTTAGGAGGGGTGTCCGAGGTACCACCAAATTATACGGGGAAAGAAGGCAATCATAGATGAACTCCGATTTCCGAAACAAAATACTTTTAAACCATTAAGTGTTTAATAATAGTTTTTTCATAAGATAATACTACATTTTATTTAATAAAAAGCGATATTTGGGTATAACAAGGGTGTAAAAACATGAATTTGTGTTAAAAATTCACGTTTTTGGAAGAAAATTTAGTAGAAAAAAAGTACTTAAAACTTTCTCGAGAGGGGAGGGGAGTGTCAGATTTTGAATCTAGAGGGGGGTCAGGGATAAAAAATTCAAAAATTTGGGGGAGGGGGTGCCTGGATTTTTTCTGGGGGGGTGGGGGCAAAATTTCGAGGCTGGGGGGATGGACCCCACCCGACCCCCCACCCCCCTGTTCATCTATGAAGTCAATTTCTGTATTTTTGGGGTATAACCCTTCAATTACCCCCCTCCCGCACCCTGTCCACATGGGTTTAACCTTTGTACTCCAGAGTGGGGGAACAGTACCATTGAGCCACCAGGACCTTGCTGACCTTCGGGCAGCACCCAACGGGCCTACGGGTACCACCTGGTTACTGGTTCTTTTCTCTCATAGAAATGAGTCCAGCTTGGCATGGCTAGAAAAAGGTTGTAGTACGTTGGCCACACATGGTAGTTTTCCATCTAGCAAACCAGTGGACAAATACAGCTCTATTGTCTGTGGAGTTTGTACCACTGGCCTTGCAGGAACACCTATACTGCCCATATACGACGTTAAATAGTAAAATCAATATAAGGCGACTTAAAAAATCCTTTAGACGAAGAGCTCGGAATGAGTGAACACTGCATGCAGTGAACACTCTAGCGGTAAAGGTTGCCAACGTTATTAATGTTGGACAAAGAGTCTCAACCATAGGGGTGAAACTTTTTCGCCCCTCCTGGCCTGTCTTAGCGCCTGCCCTTTGCATAATCTGCATAGGGAAGATAAGTTTCAGGTAATGCAACAACAACAAAGTTTAATTCTGCTTATCTTGGAAAATTTAAAAAAAGTCTTTAAAAACTTAACAAACTAAATATTGCTGAAAAAAAAGGCTTTTTAGAGTTTACTATTTACTTTTTTTAAATCAAAAAGTTAATTCAAATGTGAAATCACCTCCGCAGGGGGGGGGGGCTAACACTTCTAAATATACCAATTTGCCAAACCATCAAATGTTCAGTCCTCGCCTCTTGTTTTAATAGCATAAAAATTTTTCTATTTCAATCAAAAAAATATTTTTCACTTTCGCAGTTAGGTTTTTAACCGTGTTGGTTTTAATGATGGCGTAATACATCAGTATGTATTACGCCATCATTAAAACCAACGCGGTTAAAAACCTGACCGTAAAAATGAAAAATATTTTTTGACTGAAATAGAAAAATTTTAAAAATACATAAATAATAGAAATCATATTTTGCTGATAGCCAAAAATTTAAAATATACTTTGATAATTCTTTTGTACAAATCAAGATATAACGCTTGAATTTTTAAATCGATTAAACTATTTATTGGTTTTTATACATTATTATTTACAATTTGCAATCATTATTTAGGTACATGATTATGAAAGCGTGCACCAATCAAAAGTTATTCCCATTCCTCAGTTTCCACCAAAAGATCGGCTTAGCAATAACTTTTTTGGACGTTTGGCTCGAGAAATAATGCGCGAAACAGACCCTAGGTAACGTTTTTAAGCCGCTTTATTAAAACCAATTTGGTTTATTTAACGTTTAAAATGCCTGTTTTTTTGCTTATTAAAGCCAAATAGGTTTTTTTAACTTTTAAAATGCCTGGTTTTTTTCGCGTCCTAGTGATTTATCATTTGGATGATGTAAACGCCAGGAAGAATAAAAGCTGGATAGGAATTTCTACCACTCTGCTGTAGGTGGGCAGACTAGAATTTCAGCAACATTCTATTGTTTTCTGCACTTTTTGATAATATAAATGTGGATGAGAATTTTTTGTAATACAATATAATATTTTTTTAGATCTACAATATACATACATTCTTTGGGTACATGGTATGATGCAAAAACTCAGACAGAGCGAGTGAATCCTCAGCTTTTTAAGCTAATAATGGTATAATAATTTTGCCTTATTGCCAGCCTTTTGCTACACACTTCTACAACTTAAACTTCTACACTCGCGCTTCGCTCAGCGCTCCATTAATTATATAGTCTCCATTTGCAAATTTGTATTATTTTGTTTTGTAATCTTGGTATGACCACGCTAGACCCATCCCATTCTTAATGTTTTAATTGGTCTCCACTTCCAAATTTTTGTTACTTTGTTTTTAATCTTGATACAACCACGCTGGACCCCCCTTTCGATTGTTATATAATTGTATTAAAAATTTAAAGGTTAGAAGTAATTTTAAAAACATTTTCTGGCACTTTGCATTGCTCAGCTTTAATTCAATGTACTCATTTTTCAATTGTAACGTTTTAGAAATCAAAAATTTTAAGGTATCGAATTGTTTGTAAAAAAAATTTTCTTTGTTTTATAGACTTATTTTTATTGAATAATAGGAAAATAATGATGACATAAACAAGTAATAAACACTCAAACACTCCGCGCGAAGCGCGAAAAAATTTTTTAGCCCTTTTATAACGCTTAGGGTTTGCACCCCCCTGGACCCACCCCTTTCGGAGATTTCGTTCAGGGTTGGACACCCCTTTCCAAAATCTTGGCTACACCCGGCCATGTATACATATTATATATCTACCTTATAATTGCGCAATGCGTTTTTAAGTTGGGAGGCGTCCTGTTGTCCGTCCTCTGCTGGCATTTTTAATTTTTTTCTTTCAGAAGGATTTTTTATAACTTTTCGCTCATAATTCTTCTTCACGTTAAAATTTTCGCACTCCTCCTATCCCTGCGAAAAATTTGAGCGAAATTTCCACCCTCAAAATTCATTATTAAAAATAGGTTATTTACGTTAAAAAAACGGGACGTCGCGGAGCGGAATTGCCTACCAGGGACCGATTCCTTTTAGATCTGTGTTATAATCCTTTTACCAGCCAGGAAGGTTATAGGTCGTTTATGACCTGCGCGGCTTTTCCGCGTTTCCTTTATACCCCAATCCCGCTCGTTTATGACCTGCCTGGCTTTTCCGCGTTTTCCTTTATAATACCCCAATCCCGCAGGCGGAAGCTTAATTAGCCAGGGAGATTGCAGAAACAAGCCAGGGAAAGTATGCGCGAGCCAGTTGGCTTATTTGAGTGAAAAGGAATGCGCGAGCCAGTTGGCTTATTTGAGTGACCTTAGCCCACGGGGGTTTCTATAAAGCAGCGGAGAATGCGCAAAGTAACAAACAGGTTCTTTATAGCAGCGTGGGTATATATTGGGAAACAAGCCAGCCAAGGAATGCGCGAGCCAGTTGGCTTATTTGAGGTTCTTTATAGCAGAGGTATTTTTCGCTTTATTTACCACAGCGCCGGTCAGGGACGTAGCCAGGGGGGGGCGGGGGCGGCCGCCCCCCCCCCCCGAAACGGTCGGACAGGAGGAAAAAATAAGGATAGTGGTTGGGCGGGGGGGCGCCCCCCCCCCCGAAATGGTCGCCAGATAGTAAAATTTGGGGGTTTTCAGAGGCTAAAAATTCTAAAATTTCTAGCGCCTCGCTAATCGCTCGGCGCCAAACTAATAATTTTAGTACCCCAATTGAACCCCCGAAACCAAAATTTTTTCCGCTTCGCTTTGCTCAGCGGTCAATTTCTATAGTATACATACTACATATATCTCGTTATTTATGTTGCCTGATGCTAATGTTATTTCAAAGTTAGTACAATAATTTTTATAAGTAATAAGTACTACACAGAAAGCAAAACAAACAATCATATTGTTTGATTTATGTACCTCCCCCTCCTAAATTTTCCTGCCGCCTATAGCATTGGCTCGGATTTTTTTCATATAGGTAGGTAGGTACCCCAGAAAACATGGAGCCGAGATGCTGCTCATGTGCTTTGGTTTACAATGTGGGTTTAGCCAAGGGGTCTGAAACTAACGTCTCTAAATTCCTTTTTTGTAAAATCCAGGCTCTGCCAATGTGTGCTTATGTAATTTTTAACTAAGAAAACATGTTTTTACCGCTAAAAACATTAGATAATAGGTTATTAGGCCAAAAACAGTGTATTATACAGCTTTATCTACGTTTATCCCTGCTTTTTTAACGTTTTCAAAAATTAAGGGGGGGCTCCGCCCCCCCCCCCCCCGGGGGGCGGACCCCCCCCCCCAATTTTTTTTTCGTACTAGAACCCGCCCCCCCCCAAAATGAAACTCTGGCTACGTCCCTGGCGCCGGTGGTGTCGCGTATTTCAATTTCATTGATTTTATTTAATAAAAAAAAATTTAAAAATATGTTTTTATATTTTTAAAATTCCTTTAACATTTTGACAATATTTTTTTCAATATTTTCTCATTCCTATGTATCTTAAAATTCTTTTCAATTTTCTTAATTCTTTTTAAGAATTCTTCTTTTTTTTCTTAAGATTCTTAATTCTTTTTAAGGTAGAACTATACAGTTGCAAAATTTTCAAAATTCCTTTAACATTTTGATATATATTTTTTTAATATTTTTGTATTCTGATGTATCTTATTTTTAAAATTCTTTTCAAGATTTTTTTCTTAAGATTCTTTTTAAGAATTCTTCTTTTTTTTTCTTAAGATTCTTAGTTCTTTTTAAGGTAGAACTATAAGATTGCAAAAATTTCTGCCAAGTTTCCCAAAAACACGAGCAATACGTAATCTTAAC
>JASAMX010030463.1:0-11763 GCA_030248175.1 Microlaimidae sp. YZB2_3 | reverse complement strand
GACAGAAGTAGTCCGCATCGTAGCATACATGAACACGGGAGGGGTTGGGGTAGGTTTTTACCCCCTTCCCAAATTTTGAGAAGAGGGTTTAAATTCCCCACTCAGAAGTGGGGGGGGGGGGGTAGAAAAGACCCCCAAATTTGGAAAAAGTGAGAAAAAAATGTCTTTAAATCGCTTCTAACTATCTCCAAACTTAAGTTCTGAGGTCAAAATGAATGTTTTACACAGTAAAAAGCTCAAAAATTCAAAAAAAAAGGCTTTTTTACCTAAAATTAGCGTTTTTTACCTATTTTTTTAAAATCGAAAAACAATATGGGTAAAATGCACTCCAGAAAAAAAAACGATATGGGTACTTTGCGTTTCTTCTCGGATTTTAACCCCCTCCCCCAGTATCGGGTTTAAACACCCCCGACTCCGGACCAACTTGCCCATGTATGGGTGGGGGATGACCCTCCCTCCGAATTCTGAAAAGGGGGAAGTTTAACCCCCCTTTACTTCGAATTGAGAGGGGGAAGGTTAACCCTCCAATTTTGGAAAAATGAAAGAAATAATGTCCTTAAAATGACTTTTAACTGCCTGCAAACTTAAATTTTGAGGTGAAAATGAATGTTAAACAGTAAAAAGCTCAAAAATGCAATAAAAATGCTTTTTGACTTAAAATTAGCATTTTTTTACCTGTTTTTTTAAAATCGAAACGATATGGGTAAATACACTCCCCAGAAATAAAACGATATGGGTATTTTTTGTTTCTTGGATTTTTATCCCCCTCCCCGAATTTGGGGTTTAACGCCCCTCCCCCACTCCGGACCAACTTGCCCGTGTATGGTTTCCAACACTTACACCTTCCCCAAAATTTAGAGGTAGCTAAACTTTAGACCTAAAATTTGAGTAGTCGGCGCTTGGGCTGGGGGGGGGGCCCCGGGGTGGGGTTTCTCCGGGGGGGGGGGTCCCGGGGTGTTTTTTTTGAGCCCCGGGGGTGCTTGGGGTGTTTTTCTTTTTTTGCTTGTTTTTTGGATTTGCTTTTTGCTTTTTTGGGATTGTCTGTGGGGGGTGGTCTGGGCCTTGGGGGGGGGTCGGGGTTCGGGGTCGATGGGGGGGAGGGGTCAAATGGGCCTTGGGGGGGGATGGTCTCGAGGCCGTGGGGGGGCGACCCCCCCCTCCCCCCCCCTTCGGTGACCTATGGTCCCAGGTCGAAAAAGGCTTAAAATGAGATTTTTGGGGACAGACCAGTGCACAGTCTGGAAATACCCCCACGCTTTATTGGAGGATTTGCCCCCCTCCCCCCGTTTTATTGCCCCCCTCGCCAAAAAATGAAAAAGTACCCTAAAATTATGGCGCCATTTTTGACCTATAATGACGCCATCATCGCGAAGTCTTTGCCAGTTTTTAGCCTATTCAATGCATTTTAAGCCATTTTAGACCTATTTTTACCTTATATTTTGTCCCTTTTTTTCTCCCTTCCTTTTTCTCCTTTTTTCCCGTTTTGGAATTGCTTCCCCCAATAAAACCCCAGGGGGCGGGGGGGAGTGCACAGGTCTGTGGTTAATATCTTAAAAAATTTCCCGATCGCCCACGGTGTTAAAAATATACAGCGTTCTGAGAAAAAAAATTAATTTTGGAAAAAATTTTTTAAGTATCCTCCCAAAATCCAAGAGACTACCCACCCACATTTATAGTTAAATTACATCAATTTTATTTTATAATATTATTTAAAAAGGTGGAAAGCTTATGGTGCTCGTTCTGTGACCAAAGCACTTTCAGCTATAGATGACAATTCGGTACACAAACTTCCAAGTGTTTCCAGATCAAGCTGGGGTCATAAAATTTCAAAAGGTAAAAAATAGTAAATTAATTTTAGATTAGAAAAATTTATCGACTTGACATCATAAGTACATTTTTTATTGAAACTAAAAGTAACATGACCATGCCAGAATCACTTATGGTTCTCCGACCTACCCAATCTTAGGGGCATATTTATCCTGAGGTAAAGGACAAAATCAGACTAGAAAGTGTCATACGATACCCCAGGAATAATTCTCCAAAACCGCCACGGTATTATAATTTTTGCATAGTACAAAATAGGAGGGAGTATTTAAGGGTACTTTTAAAATCGCTAAAAATATGTTGTTGTCTTTTGCCAGCGGCCAGAGCTCGTTCAACCATGGTCATTTCCATCCGGCACGCTCCTCGCCTTGCTTACCCCCTCTACCTCTTCCCACTCTTTTAGGAACCGCTGCAGGGTTCGCCCAAAGGTCCTCTGAGTCCTAAGGTCGTGTTAATGTGTGTGCATGTGAACAGATGTGTTGTGTGTGTTTGTGTTTTGCATAGCAGGCAGTTTTTGTGTCTATTCGGTTGTTTTCTGTTGTTGCATGTTGTCTTGTATGTGTGCAGTATGAACTACGGTTGCTTTTTTGTAATTTGTGAATGTTGTTTTGGTGTGTTGTTGTTTTTGTGTGCATGTTTAGTGTTGTGAGTATTGGTAATGGTAGGTGGTCTGAATTGAGTGCGTGTAGTGTTTGCCATGAGTGTGTATTGTTGATGTTTGCTGAGATTGTTGTGATGTCTGGAGATGTTTGTTGTTGATTTGCTGCTATTGGTTTGCGTGTTGGAGTATTTGTGTTGAGTATTGTGTGTTTTGAGTTGATGATGATGTCCCCTACTGCTTCTCCTCTACGATCTTCTATGGGAGAAAACCATAGAGGGGAGTGAGCGTTTATGTCGCCTGTGATGATTGTGTTGTCTTGCTGGGTGAGTTGGTGTATGATGTGTGTTGTGTCTGCTGTTTGGTTGTGTTCTGTTGTTGCTGATTGAGTGTCCCTTGGAGGGATGTAGATGTTTGCAATGTCTATATGTTGCTTTTGTGTTTTGTGTATGCGTGTTATGAGTAGCTCTGCAGTGTTGTGTGTTTGCTGTGGTGTGGATTTTGAGTAGGATTGAGTTGGGAGAAGATAGTGTCTTTGTGTATGTATGTGAGTAGTCCTCCCCCAGTTTTGCCTTGTCTGTCTTGTCTGCACGCGGTGTAGTCTTGTAGTTTTGGTGTATTTGTTTGAGATGCTTTGAGTTTTTTTTTGCACTGTGATGATGTGTGCTTAAATTTTGTTGGCGAGCATTTGTAGCTCCGTGATGCTTGTGTTAATGCCATTGATGTTTATTTGTAGTATTTTTAGTTTTAATTTGAAGTGTTGAGTGTTAGTGTTGTTTTGTGCTGGTTGTGGTGTGGTGTTGGTTGTGTGTGTTTGTTGGTTGTTGTTTGTGTTGTGTTGTTGTGTTTTGGTGTTTGTTTGTTTTGTTTTTGTGGTTGTTGTTTTTTGTGTTTGGTGTAGGGCATTCATGGGCACAGGGGAGGCGGGGGTTGGGGGGTTAACCCCCCCCCAAATTCTGAGAAGAGGGGCTTAACCCCCCCACTCAGAAGTGGGGAGGGGGAGAAAAAGTTAACCCCCCAATTTTGGAAAAATGAAGAAAAAAATGTGTTTAAAATGACTTCTAACTGCCTCCAAACTTATGTTTTGAGGTCAAAATGAATGTTTTAAGCAATAAAAAGCTCAAAAATGCAAAAAAATAGCTTTTTGACCTTAGATTAGCGTTTTTTTATTTATTTTTCCTTCAAAATCGAAAAACGATATGGGTAAAATGCACTCCAAAAAAAACGATATGGGTATTTTGCGTTTCTCGGATTTTAACCCCCCCTAATTTGGGGTTTAACAGCCCCCCACTCCAGACCAACTTGCCCATGTATGGTGTAGGGTGTGTAATTGGCAAGACCATGTTGGTTGTTGTTTGTATAATTTGCCTGCATTTTGCATGTATCCAGCGTGGTGTGTGTTTGTTTTTGCATTGTATTAGTATTTGTTTGTTAGTAATGTTTTTGTTGCATGTTACATGTGCCGTATATTACTGTGACCCTGGGACCAGGGTTGGTTTCTATGTCCCCCGCGCGCAGTATTTGAAGCTCCAGCCAGAGCGTTTTGGATTGGAACCTGGCAAAAAGGCGCCAGATGGCGTTTGGTTTTAATTTGGTCCTGATTCCAAGACAAAGCATTGAAAGATGTTGTTTTGCTTTGTTTTGCATTCCCACCATGTGAAGGCCAGGATACTGGAAACCCAAGCTCACATTCAACTTCACATTGCAAATAGACACAGCAAAGCACGCAAAACACTCAAAATCATAAACGCACTGACAGCAACATCATGGGGTAAACCAAAAGAAACACTTACACACACACATACAAGGCAATCACTTGACCAATAATCGAGTATGCCAGCAGTCTGGGGCCCCACAACATCAAACACACAAATTAACAAATTGCAAACAATACAAAACACTGCTCTTAGACTCACAACAGGGCACACCACAGACACAAACACACATACACACACATAATCACAACAAACATTTCAACAAACATACACAACAAAACATACAAAGCACTAAAACAACAAATCCACACAAACACAGTCACAAACCACATTAACAACACTCCAATAAACCCAATACTTCAAACAAAAGCACCAGCAATAAGCAACAAGGAAGAAAATCTTCTTTGCGGGGTCAGGAGAACCCTTGCCCAACTCAAGGTGGGGACATCTCCTTTCCTCTACTCTTACCTACACAAAATCAATCCCACACAATACACATCACCATCACCAAACTGCCTGCTATGCAAAACACAAACACACACAACACAACATCTGTTCACATGCACACACATTAACACGACCTTAGGACCAGAGGACCTTTGGGCGAACCCCGCAGCGGTTCCTAAAAGAGTGGGAAGAGGTAGAGGGGGTAAGCAAGGCGAGGAGCGTGCCGGATGGAAATGACCATGGTTGAACGAAACTCTGGCCGCTGGCAAAAGACAACAACATATTTTTAGCGATTTTAAAATACCCTAAAATACTCCCTCCTATTTTGGCCTATGCAAAAATAATACTCCCCAGGCGGTTTTGGAGAATTATTCCTGGGGTATCGTATGACACTCTCTAGTCTGATGTTGGCCTTTACCACAGGATAAATATCCCCCTAAGCTTGGGTAGGTCGGAGAACTATAAGTGATTCTGGCATGGTCATGTTACTTTTAGTTTCAATAAAAAATGTACTTATGATGTCAAGTCGATAAATTTTTCTAATCTAAAATTAATTTACTATTTTTTACCTTTGGAAATTTTCTGACCCCTGCTTGCTCTGGAAACACTTGGAAGTGTGTGTACCGAATTGTCATCTATAGCTGAAAGTGCTTTGGTCACAGAATGAGCACCAGCAAAGCTTTCCACCTTTTTAAATAATATTATAAAATAAAATTGACGTAATTTAACTATAAATGTGGGTGGGTAGTCTCTTGGATTTTGGGAGGATACTTAAAAAAATTTTTTCCAAAATTAATTTTTCTTGAACGCTGTATATTTTTAACACCGTGGGCGATCGGAAAATTTTTTAACAATATTAACCACAGACCTGTGCACTGCCCCCCCTGGGGTTTTATTGGGGGAAGCAATTCCAAAACGGGGAAAAAAGGAGAAAAAAGGAAGGGAAAAAAAGGGACAAAATATAAGGTAAAAATAGGTCTAAAATGGCTTAAAATGCATTGAAATAGGCTAAAAACTGCAAAAAATTCGCGATGATGGCGTCATTATAGGTCAAAAATGGCGCCATAATTTTAGGGTACTTTTTCATTTTTTGGCGTGGGGAGGCAATAAAACGGGGGGAGGGGGGCAAATCCTCCAATAAAGCGAGGGGGTATTTCCAGACTGTGCACAGGTCTGTCCCCAAAAATCTCATTTTAAGCCTTTTTCGACCTGGGACTACTCAAATTTTAGGTCTAAAGTTTAGATACCTCTAAATTTCGGGGAAGGTGTAAGTGTCCGAAACCATACACGGGCAAGTTGGTCCGGAGTGGGGAGGGGCGTTAAACCCCAAATTCGGGAGGGGGGTAAAAATTCAAGAAACAAAAAATACCCATATCGTTTTATTTCTGGAGTGCATTTTACCCATATCGTTTTCGATTTTAAAAAAACAGGTAAAAAATGCTAATTTTAAGTCAAAAAGCATTTTTATTGCATTTTTGAGCTTTTTACTGTTTAACATTCATTTTCACCTCAAAATTTAAGTTTGCAGGCAGTTAAAAGTCATTTTAAGGACATTATTTCTTTCATTTTTCCAAAATTGGAGGGTTAACCTTCCCCCCTCTCAATTCTGAGTAAGGGGGGTTAAACTTCCCTTTTCAGAATTCGGAGGGGAGGGTCAATCCCCCACCCATACATGGGCAAGTTGGTCCGGAGTCGGGGGTGTTTAAACCCTATATTGGGGGGAGGGGGTTAAAATCCGAGAAACGCAAAGTACCCATATCGTTTTTTTTTCTGGAGTGCATTTTACCCATATTGTTTTTCGATTTTAAAAAAATAGGTAAAAAACGCTAATTTTAGGTAAAAAAGCCTTTTTTTTTGAATTTTTGAGCTTTTTACTGTGTAAAACATTCATTTTGACCTCAGAACTTAAGTTTGGAGATAGTTAGAAGTGATTTTAAAGACATGTTTTTCTTCATTTTTCCAAAATTGGGGGGTAACCTTTTCTCCCCCCCCCACTTCTGAGTGGGGGATTTAAACCCTCTTCTCAAAATTTGGGAAGGGGGTAAACCCCTCCCCAACCCCTCCCGTGCCCATGTATGCTACTACGGCAAAATGAGCCACTGTCATTATTAAATATACGTGTCTGTGACTCATTCTGTGGTTAATAGGGTCCTGTTTGAAATTGAGTTTAAAAATAAGTCACAGTCACATATATTTTTATACAAATTGTGGCTCATTTTGCCATAGTAACGACAATATTTTAAGACTTACTGTGATATCTTTGTGGGATCGTTCTCCCTGCATATTTACAATGGGCAAAGGACTTGAGGAACTCGCTCCATTATTTACACTTACAGTGAGACGTTTGTTCGGCATATTTATGTCTAAATGTTGTTAAATTAACAATATAATTTGGTAAGATTAAAAAAAATTGATATTCCAAAATGAAATTTTTGAAATTTTTTTGTCACTGCGTTCAGCGCTCGCTCATTGTAAACTTGGATATGTAGATGTTTTTGAGAATCAAAATTTTTATGTTGCTAAATTGTTTTCCAAATGTCAATTTTTTTATATATTGTATGTTTTTTTATTGAAACCAATACAAATATACTAAATATTTCGTGTATTATAAACAATCCACTTCCAGACCTGTGCACGCTTCGAAAATACCCCCCCCCCTGTTTTTAGGACAAAAATGAAATGAAACATTATTTTTAGTACGGTAAAAAATAAGGCGTCATTTTTCTCCTCTTTTCGCGCAAATTTTCTAGTTTAACCTTTTTTAACGCAATTTAAGCCATTTTAGACCTAGTTTCAATTAAATCAGACCTGTGCACGGTCTGGAAATGCCCTCCCCGTTTTATTGGAGGATTTGTCCCCCCGTTTTATTGCCCCTCCCCCCCTCCCGCCAATAAATGAAAAAGTACCCTAAAATTATGACGCCATTTTTGACCTATGATGACGCCATAATCGCAAATTTTTTGCAGTTTTTAGCCTATTTCAATGTATTTTAAGCCATTTTAGACCTATTTTTACCTTATTTTCGCTTTTTTTTCCTCATTTCCCTTCTGTTTTTTTCGTCTTTTTTTTCTCTCTCCCCTGCTTGCCCCACCCGTTTTATTGCCCCCCCCCGTTTAAAAAAAGTTGCCCCTCGTGCCCCCCCATTTCGGAATTGCCCACCCCCGTTTTAACCCCGGGGGGGCAGTGCACAGGTCTGATTAAATTATACTTTTTGCTTATCGTTTTTTCCTCTTTTTTGTTTTCCTTTATTTCTTTTTTTCTTTTTTACCATCGAATGCCTTTTTCTCCGTTTTTTTTTAATCTGCATTCCCGTTTTAAAAAATTTGCCGATCACCCCATAACCTCACTGTTAAATAAAACCCCCCGGAAGTGCCCACTGCATAGGTGTGCGCTTAAAGCGCGAAAAAAATTTGAGCACTTTTATAACATTTAAAATTTCAACTCTTTGACCTCCGCTCCAATAATTTTGCTTAGAATTAGATAAATATATAGATAGATAACATGCCACCACACCACCTAGAACCACAGGTGGAAACGGTCCGGGAAGCTAGGGGGGTGGTTACCAAGGGTAAATTGAGTTTTGAATTCTAGGGAGGTCCGAACCCCCCTAGCTTTTTAGGGGGGTCGACCCGGGGTGCGAAATTTTGAAATCTAGAGGGGGGTCAAGTGGGGTCGTGTGTCCAAAACAAACAGTTTTAAACCATAATGACTTTAATAATTGTTGTTTTTATCAAAGCAATATTCTGCCATAAAAAGGGTGTAAAAACATGAATATGTGTCAAAAATTCACGTTTTTAGAAGAAAATTTTCATAAAAAAGTACATAAAGTTTTTCCGAGGGGGAGGTCAGATTTTAAATTCCGGAGGGGAGTCAGGGGTAAAAAATTCGGAAATTTGGGGAGAGGGAGGCCCCTGGATTTTTCTCCAGGGGGGTTCAAAATTTCGAGGCCAGGGGGTGGACCCCACAGTACCACCCCCCCCCCATATCCCATATCCCAAGAACCATACAAGGGCACCGGGGGGGGGGGGGGGGGGGCCCCCCCGGGGGGGCCCCCCCCGGGGGGGGGGGGAGGCCCCTTTGTCTTGTTGGTTTTTTTTTGAAGGAAGGGAGGGTGATGGAGAGAGGTGGTTGTGTTTGTGTTATCCCCCCCCTCTATGTGTATAGCCCCCCCCCGGACACTTGCCCATGTATGCCTAGAACCCTTGATGCTTTTGTCAGGAAACAAACTCCCTCTTTCCAACTGCTGTGCAAAATTCTTGACACGCCCCTCGGACATAATAATAATAACATAATTTCAACAATTCCAATATGTATAGACACAAAAATTATAATTATGAATATGCCTCGGGTATTCTTGCTTTTGCGAAATATAAATAAATAAATCAGTGAAAACGCTTACACAATTTTGGCTCAAATGATATATCTACAAAGGGTGCTGATTTTCTGACTTCCAATCGGACAACAACTTGAGACACCTCTTCGAACATCACATGTCCAGACGGCGATGAAAGTCATTCGTGACTAATAATTACAATTCAACTGGGACATTTTACTAAAAGAATGTTCTTTTATTTTATGGTTAAGTAAAAAACTAAAACTTTTTTAACGAAATATTCGGCATTCTTTAAGAACAACCCATTGAATTGGTCACCGGAAAGATGGATTGTTGAAAACCGTCGTTTTTTTTTGAGTCAATTAAAGTGATAAAACTACCAAATAACCTTTATTGTGGACGTGGACTTTAGACTTTAGTTTTTCTAAGCAACCTAAACCTTAAAATCAAGTTAAATTTAAAGTTTTGTTTGATTTTAGGATTTTGCTTACGTTGCTTAGGAAAACAAAGGCAACAAACAGGCCACGATTCAGGTTGTTCACAAGTTTTATTATGATCATTTTTTTTAAATTTACCTGTTTTTCTTAGGATTTCTATTAAAAAAACATTCTAATTTAATAGGTTGTTCTTGAAAAATAACGGTTTTTCTATTAGTTCGTTCATACTTATTAATAAACATTAATAAACAAATATGAAATAAGTACTAAGAAAAAATGTTGTTACCCTAAATTTATACATAAACTTCAAAACAAAAAGAAACAATTGTGGAGAACTAGACATAATAACATAAATTTCTCAAAACAATTTAAAGAAATTTCAAAAAAATATACAAAATGCGTTAGTAAATTTAATTCAGATAGAGAAGCAGAAGTTCTCAGATCAAATGATATTGGTCATTTTTATAAATTTATCAACAAAAGAATTAAACCAAAGGAAAATATACCCCCCATAAAATGCACTGATGGAAATTTTGCCACTGAAGATGTACAAAAAGTAAAAATCTTTGGTGAGTATTTTAGCTCAATTTTCACAAAAGATGACAAAAATTTCCCTTATTTTGAACCCTTAAATAACCACATACTTGAAAACATTAATTTTACAGTTAGAGATGTTTTAAAATTTCTAAAAAAACTACCAAATAAATTGTCACGTACTCCTGATGGCATACCTGCACTATTTTTAAAACGCTTAGCTAAAGTCATTGCAGAACCACTTTCAAAAATTTTTCAAAAATCTTTTAACACAAGTTCACTTCCACAAGACTGGAAAACTGCCTTTACCACACCGGTTTATAAAAAATTCACTAAATGTGAGAAGGAAAATTACCGTCCAATCTCACTAACCTGTTATTGTTGTAAAATCATGGAACAAATTGTAAAGTATGAGCTTTCTATCTTTTTCCAAAACATATTATCTCATCTTCAGCATGGTTTTAAAGATAAAAGCTCAACAATTACACAACTCCTTGATTCTTACAACGATTGGACTACAGCTGTTAATGACAAAAAATCTGTTGACATAATATATCTGGACTTTGCAAAAGCTTTTGATACTGTGTCACATCAAAAATTTTTGTATAAACTAAATAAATATGGGATCTCTGGAAAGCTGCTAAATTGGATAGAAGCTTTTCTAACAAATAGAGAAATGAAAATAATAATAAATGATACTATTTCTGATTCTTACCCAGTTAGCAGCTCGGTACCACAGGGTTCTGTTTTAGGACCATTCCTTTTTTTAATCTGTATTAATGATATTGTCAATTGTGTACAAAACTCTGAGATTAGGCTTTTTGCAGATGATCCAAAAGTCTATACTAGTTATTCAGAGATATCTGACAATAGAATTAAATTACAAAATGATCTGAATAGAATTGCTAAATGGGCTTGTGACTGGCAACTATGTCTGTCTGAAAATAAATGTGAAGTTCTACATGTAAATAATAAAAAATTTGAAAATCAAACGGATTATTACCTAAATAATAAGAACTTACCTAAAACTAAATTAGTAAAGGGGGTAAACATAAATAACAACCTTAAATTTTCGATACATTGTCAGAAAATAGCTGGTAAAGCTTTAAAAACAACTAATCTAATTTTTAGATGTTTCAAATCAAAATCAATTAAAAATTATCTCACTGCCTATAAAAGTTTTGTCCGCCCAGCCTTAGAATATGCCAGTCCTGTTTGGAATCCATACATGAATAAAGATAAATATATTTTAGAAAAAGTTCAAAGAAAATTTACTAAAAGATTATTTAAAAGATGTAATATGTCTGATAATGGATATAACAATAGATTAAGCATACTCCAATTGGAGACATTAGAAGAACGTAGAGATAAAATAGATTTGATTGAAACATTTAAAATAATAAATGGTTTGGTAAATCTAAATCCAGATAAATATTTTATGATTAATGAAAATCCAACTAGGGGACATTCAAAAAAGATCAAAATTAAACATTGTAAGCTAAATTGCAAAAAATACAGTTTCTTTAATAGAGTCACAAATAAATGGAATTTGCTAAGTGAAGCACAAGTTTGTGCCAAAACAGTGTATGAATTTAAAAAATCCTTATAGCAATGGTAAACTTGTAATAGATTACTAAATGACTAAAAGAAGAGCTTTATAATTTAAAGCCTTTAGTCATTTTTTTCTAGCGAACCAGGTCTTCTTTTGTAAAACTCTTTATCGTTTATGTATAATATGTAACTTTTTCTGTCTGTGTTTGTTATTGTAACTCAACTGGGTTGCATTAACAGTGTATTTTGAAAATATTTGTTTTTTTTTATATCATGTTCTATTGTACTGTGCTAGAAAATAAATCTTTAAATCTTTAAATCTTT